>CAJUYG010000369.1:0-29063 GCA_910591675.1 Galerucella calmariensis | reverse complement strand
TTTTATCATTTTTACCTTGATAATGTCACTTTATATTTATAAATAGCTTTTTGCCAAGATAAGAGGAACAAAAAAGTTAGGTTTTTGGAACCTTAGTTCTTTACGTCAGGTTAGGTTTGAGCGACCGGGGGTCGCGACGCAAAATATCCGACCGTTACGTTACGTTATGTTACGTTGCTTCGTGGCAGCGTGGAAGGCGAGCATTCTACCACTGAACCACCGATGCTACATTAAAATTCTATGCAAAGCTGGTATTCGCAGTGCTGGTGATCTACTTGAATTTGTTCGGATAAATTTTTACTATTATTTCCATAATTTTTGAAAACTTGAATGTTTTAATTCGATAACTTTAAAATGGATGGATAAATTGATTTGACATTTGGCAGCTTGTTTTTTAAATGTAAAAGGACATATTTTGTTAGAAATAGTAGTTTGTGCAACTAGTTTGAACACGACGCCGTAGGCGGAGTGCTCAATCGTTCAAGTGCGATATGGACAATCCACACGAGTCGAATAGCATATTTTTTCTAAGACCCACTTAAGAAATATCTAGAAAATAAAAATTTCTATAAACTGTAATATAACTTCAAATTGAAAATTTAACAATTCAATTTTATGTTTCCACTAATTTTTTTGTGGTAAACGTACAGTTCTTGAATGTCCAATTTGTATAATGCTACGGTTTCCCTTTTTAAATATACGATGCTGTTATAAGTAGATGTTGCCAGTCGGACTCTCTCATGAAGGGTAAGGGTACCGTACCATTATCTATAATAATGAATATTCTGCTAAATATTTCAAACGTCTACCTGTTGTCGTTATTAATATCAAGCAGAATAATTATTTAAAAATAAAATTAACAATTAAAAAAAACTTCTTCACGGGGAATCGACCCGGGTCTTACTCGACCACCGAGAAATATTCAAATTGATTATCTATAACGTCAGATGTATTACATAATTTTATAAAATCGGAGGTCCCCTTAAATACCCATTTTATTCTGTTTCAAGTATTTGTTGTTAATTTGTACGGATTATTTCATATAATATTTTGGCATCTTCGCAACTCGTGTGCAAAAGTATAACTTCACGCACTTGTATCATAAATAACTGTTGTGCCAATCAACTTAAAGATAAGATTTTTATTTTTATTTATAATTAATACTACAGTATATTTTTGTTAAATGAAGTTTCATCCAGAGTAAAATAAATTCTTATATTAATATGTGTATTTATTTATTGATTCAAAAAATGATTGCTTAAAAGGAACTAAAGTTCCTACCGTGTGTCCCGCGGCACGTTCTACCTTTTTTTCACTTGGGCCTGTGGTCTGACTTATACTTTCTTTTATACAGGGTGTCCCAATCTGGTTTCGTTATGAAACTATATCATATCCAAAACCGTTATTCCTTCACGATATTAAATCCAAAAAAATATTTAATTGTTATCTCAATTACATGAACGGAAGTTGAAAATCACGATGTTTCAGTCCATTACATGTAACAACAGGGTCGAACTCGAAGAAAATATAAACATATCATTTCAACCAAGCGTCTTATGGAGTTAATTTAATATTTCCACGGAGATAAAAGAGATTTTCCGCGAAATAAATTAATTTTATAGAAAATACTCGGGCTACGTCTCTGGTAGAAACCTGCAGAGAAATTCGACACATCATGCAGTCGTAAAATCATATAACGACCTCGAAATTATTTTTCTCGAAAAAGCAATAATAAAAAGAAACCTTTTAGAATCCCTGCTGACTTTTTACGTTTTGTTTTGTGTCGGAGTGTAATTCTATGCGTAGGTACATACGAAGTAATTTTAAACGTTTACTTACAATTTCCCGAGGTGTGTATGGCCTTTATAGCCTTCTTCATTTTTGTCAGCCCATCTCGATCGTAATCCAAAGTCTGGAAATGAAAAAAAAAACATATTTAGATCGAGACAAATATATATATATATATATATATATATATATATATATATAAATATAAATATATAAAGGATGTCTTTCTAGAAAGTAGAAAGAAAATGCCCGTATACCACTGGATGGAGAAAAATTAAGGAAAAATAACAAAGTAAATAAAGGTCAATAAACAAGCCAATAACTGGTGCTTTTACCCCATTGTCTCCAAAATGTGTAATCTCTATTTTGTATAGATGAATAACCTTGGTAATCATCACCAACACAAACCTTTCGAATTCTTGTGCACATGTGAAACGATTCCGAACAAATTTTATAAAAAACTTTTCAACTATTACTCATATTTTTTGGTGAATTCTCAAGCTGATCGATATATTCTTATAAAAGCAAAATTGCATGACTGGTCTGGGTAGTTGACTGCTAACTGGGTTTGTTGTGAAGTGGGATGATGAAATGACTCAACAAGAGACGAGATTTCATTGAAAAAAAAAACGTGTTACTTTCTTTGGTGTATTTTAATATTTTTTACATAAATTATATACAGGGTGTCCCACGACGATTAAGACAAGTAATATATCAGAATTGGGCTGTAGTAGATAATTATAATTTTGGGGGTGTAAATTAGAGCAAATGTTTCATCTTTTCTTGTTATTTAGTTACCCAATGAGTTATTTGTTTTTGGTCAAGTGACGTCGCATTCAAAATTATTAATGGGACAACCTGTATATTTGTGCCTTTCTGTGTTCCTCCCGATAAATCAATTTCAATTAACTAGCACACTTGGGGTCTGTTTGTCTGAATCATTACGTACGAATGTAAGATTGCCGAAAATTACAGGGGACTCAATTATGAATTTTTCAACTCCTTTAAGTACCTTCTGTAAGTTCCTTGTGGCATTACTTATTATTTTTTCTCTTATTTTTTGGGAATCAAACCACAATAATGTTTTTTTATTTTTTATTTCGACGTTTCAGTAGCGTTCCAGCTACCGTTGTCAAGATTAACTGGTAATAAAACAATTTTTGGTCCCTATCTGACACAATGAAAAAAATATGACAACTAGACAATCAATAATATTTTGAAGTTTAAGACTACAAAACTTTGTTGTCAAATTTTATTAAGGTCCATTCATAGTAGATCACATCTCTGGTAAAATGTGAAATAAAATATTTTATTTTATGACATTCTAACGATATGATAGTCTACTAGAAATGGAATCCAGTGAAGTGCACGTTCCAGGAACGGTTTTTATTGGGATAGCGCTTTTTTTCGCTTATTTGGAAATGTTGTTAATAAAACGCGTTTGTTGTTACTTTTTTGTGTATGATTATTTTTGTTTTAAAAATATGTATAACTCAGTTTGGTGATTTTGTGTATTGAAGTGTGTATCGATTAACAACTATTCCAATGATAAATCATAAGAAAACCTGGATAAAAACTTATGATGCTATCCTGATAACACAGGTAATTGATTATTGGAAATTTCTCTTTCTAACATTGGTAACCAAATTTGACTACATTCGGCTGAAATACTAGCTACACATTTATCTGCATTTAGTTGTATTAAAGCACTTTCTTCGATTTTTCGTCTTTTATTATTGGGCTCTTTCGATATTATTTTTGTCGAATCCCATTGAATTTTATGCCCCTCTTCCCAAGCATGTTTACAAATACCTGAATTAAAGAACTCCCTATCTTTGATATATTTTTTATGATGTTCACTTATTAGGACTTTCAATGGTCTAGATGTTTCACCTAAATAAAATTTGTCGCATTCACAAGATATCTGATATATGCAATTTTTTAAAGATTGTTCTTCATTTTTTGTTTTAGTTTTTGTTAGTAGAGATCTCAACGTATTGTTAGATTTGAAGCTAGTTCGAATAGTACCTGTAGCTCTTGAATTATTCACTTTACAACCCAAGTGTGCTAGTTATTGTAGATGGAATTATTCTATCGGGAGGAACACAGAAAGGCACAAATATACAGGTTGTCCCATTAATAATTTTGAATACGACGTCACGTGCCAAAGAGAAATAATTCATTGGGTAACACAATAACAAGAAAAGATGCAACATTTGCTAGCTCTAATTTACATAATTCTGATATATTACTTGTCTTAATCGTCGTGGGACACCCTATATAGTGGTACGAAAAAATTTAATTTGTAAGACTAAATGAAAATTATTAATGGTAATGAATTAAAAATTATTGTAATGATGTATTTAGTACGAAAATGATTTTTAAAATTTGGTAACCCCAGGTATAACAGCAGACAGGATACCACACCCAATTCACTACATATAAGTAATAATTCTTGTTCTTCAGGAATACTTTCTAAATCAATATAATTGAAAAATGCGGTACTGATTTCGGACAAGTTCGTCGAAAGTTTTGTACAAAATTATTCGATATAATATAGAGTGTCCTAGGTATAAAAAACTACAACTTTGGAGTCCTGTAGTTCGTTAACGAAGAGAATAAGGCAGATAGTTTATATGAAGTACTATTATTATTTCTAACATGTCTATCATCCCCCAAGTTTTTGGTATGAACTTCTGGGACCCCCGACCGACGTTTATTTATGTGACCTAGAAACCCGTATTTATCCAACGGCTTAAAAATATTACCGAATTTAACACTGTGTATTTTACTCACTTCCTAATTATATTATGACAATAATTACGAAAGACATATGGTCGGCATTAGTTGCACAAACTTTGCTGAACTTGTTTTTTTCTTGCTAATAACATTTTTGCTGGCCTTTTGAAAATATTTTTACTGTAATTTTTTGTATTAAATCAAAGAATAAAATATTTTTATGAATTTAAGAAAAATTGTTTATGAAAATATTGTGTCAGCGTATAATGTGTGACATTTACATGACCTTCTTATCAGCTCATATCATCTTTCTATTTTTACAGTTGTAGATAAAGGTGTTACACATTCCACTTTTTTTTAAATCATATTACCAGTAATTCAACAAAATTTAATTACGAATATAGATTTTTTATAGGTTCCGGGATTTAAATTATTATTGATTACATTGCCACCAAACAGGCTCATATTAGTTAGGGAGGCGAATAGGGGATTTTTCGGGAATACTCGAGCGTGGCAGTTGAAGATGAGAGATACCTTACCTTAGACCTAATAGAACAACTTTGGAAAGTATTAGCTCTATATGTATAGTCTCTTTCTTATTGTCTGACAGCACGCGAAAAGGTCACAGATGCTAGTCAGGTAGTAAACCATAAGCGTCTCCGTTCATCTAAGGAATTTATTTACTATTTAATTTTATACCCGATCTGATATATGAAGGTAATATGAATCTAAATTCGGTTAGTTAAAACAACTTGATAATTTCCAAGAAACATTACAATAGGGTCCTACTAGGGATTGTCCTAATGACTACTTAGAAATTTTGCAGGTATATACAAAAATTTGTATAATTTGTTTTGCTCAGAGTCGCTTACGTTCCATAAGTGTTAACTGTGTTGTGAAAAATGTCTTCAAGTTTCACCCCAGTAAAGTGTAAGAGCGTGCTTAGCTTACAAACGAAGACTGTAGTGTTAAATGTGCATGATGCTGTTGTACATCAAATGCCGGCTGCTACTGTTAGAAATATAGTTTCGACATGTTCCAATATGACAGGAGTTAGTGAATCTACTATTTACGGGCTTCTAAGGGAGAGGAAAAATGAAAATATATCTCCACCTAAAAAGTCAACTGGATGAAAACCACTTGACCTTGATGAACATATGCAAAATACAATAAGACGAAAAGTACACATATTATATTTTGAAAAAGAGATCCCAACCCTCGACATCCCAACCCTCGACATAATTCTAAGAATGGTAAAGGAGGACGAGAATTTGCCTGACATAGGGCGAAAAACTTGGTGGAAAATATTACACAAATTAAATTTTACTTGGGAGAAGCAAAGTCGCAAATCAGTGCTAATCGACAACCAGCAAATAATATGTTGGAGACGACAGTATTTACGAGATATCCGAAAATACAGACAGGAGGGAAGACAAATCTATTATCTAGATGAGACATGGCTCAATGAAGGACATTCAGTGAAAAATTAATTTAATTTAATAAAAATGAAAATGTAACTTGTTAATAGGCCTGAACGAATGAATTTTATTTCAATTGTAATGTCGACCGAATCTAATTAAATAAGCAGAATAAACTAATAGCTCGAGTATTTCAAAAGAACTTTTTTTGTATTTTCAAAAATTTGCGCTCGAAAATGCCCAAGTGCCCAAGTAACATTTTTGAAAAACCGTACACGCCATACACACCGCTAAAATGTTTTTTACCATACGAGCTTTTCTTTTCAAAATTGCTTTATCTTTCGATTTTGATAGGTCTCGGCGGCGCTCGAGAATGTCACCATTTAGCGACCTCGCCTCCCTAACTATATTTTATTCCCTCTCAAGATCCATAAAACCATGTTATCAATATAATAATATATTATCTTTCTATACAATACGAGCATTGAGAATATAAGATAATCCGTATCTCCTCAAATATTTATCAATGTTCCAAAATTATAGTCAAGGTCCGCCCGTAATATAGTTTGTTTCAAAAAGTACACAGAGTGTTGGAATGCAGTACCCCTTTAACAACCAGATATTTATCGGATATTACAAAGTTGTACTCAAAATATTTCATCAATTTTGAGTACAATTCTGTAATATCCGATTAACACTTGGACAATACTATATGTAATTTTTGGAACAAACTATAATTAATAATTATATTTTCAAGTATGCTTTTATACTATAGCCGAGGTCAACACTGATTTCTTATTGAAAAATTATTTGGACTGGTTTCAGAGTGAAGTCAAAATAAACTACGAAAGGGTGATTTTAAAAGAAAGTACATCAGATAAAAAATAATTTAAATCCAGAAAAATGTCCAATTATATGTTTTATTTTGTTCCACCATATTTTATAAGAATTCTTCAAGCGTGATATGGAATGTTTTTGGTAATTACATGAATATAATTATATTAGAGACGCCATAATAGCACGTGTACTTGAAGTCATTACACGGATCTCGTTTTTTTTTTGTTTAATTTTAAAAATAATAACATCAGCGTGTTGTACTGGTTTAAAGAGTCGAAAATTGGAGGGTTTCAAACAATGAAATTCGTTACAAGGACATAAAACCTTAAAAATATTAAAAACGCTGGAGAGTCAACTAGAATTGAAGTTGTAAGATAAAGGATAACAATAGAAAAGAGGAATATATCTCCTAATACTTTTCAACTTATCAGACATTTAAATTAAAAAAATATACAGAGTGTTCCATTAAAAATAAAGAAGTACTTTACACATTTTCAACTTCAAATGAAAACTATTAATTGAACAAGAGTTTTTAGGTAAACTTCAATATTGGAAGACGAGAAGAGTCTGTCTACACACGTTCTCTTACACAATGTAAATATAAAAAAATGTCACTTATCTCTTGCGATCCACAAAACATAACAAAAAATCTGAACACATACACCTATATTATTTAAATACAATTAAAAATAATTAAAAAATCTTTGAGCAGCTTGATAGCAGCTTGGCGATAAAAGAAAACAGTTATCTTATCAAATTATTCCGATCATGGATAAACGTCATATAAACAAACATAAAAAAACTTTAATTACAACCAGAACACGTATGCAATTGAGTAGTCAGATATTGTTTGTAAATTATTTGATCTCAAAGGCAATTTTTTTCATTTGATGTCGGATTTAAAGAATTCAGTGGATAAATTAACTACCGTAAGTTTAAGACCTCCCCTTCCCCCAAGCACTTCTCAAAATTCCAGCTGGAGGTTCTATTAGTTTGACAAAAATTAATTACAGAAGTTAAAGAACGTGTTTGTCTACCTTGTCTACTTTTTCCTTTAATTAGGGATATGCCGATCATAGGAAGGGAGACGAACACGTGTTCCAGCTTCTTTAATTGATTTTGGATAAACTTTACCACATAAACCTGTATATTTTAAACGTGTATATTTGAGTGAATTTTTCAAATGTGAGCAATATTTTACAAAATTTATTTAAATTTAACATAAAATTAAAGTGTTATTTGCGTGGATCGTTTATTTTGCCTATTTTACAGTGTGCTAGTTACTTTTTGAACATTATTCTATTTTAAATATTTTCAAGGATTGCGTTATCCTCGACCTCATCTCGCGCTTGCTCTGAAATAACAATCTACGTCAAGTTTTAGTAAGTTTGCTCCAGTACTATCTTGTAAAATAACTGTTAGGGATGAGTGGGCAAGCTGACTCAATAAGCAGCAGCAGCAGCAGCGGGTTACCGCTCTTAATCAGACACCCTGTACAATATAGTTCAAACTTTAGATGCAGATGAATGAATTACAATTTTCATAAAATGAAGTTACACAATTATGAAACCTACATAAATGTTTAGAATTATATTTATATGACTGTGGGTAGATGTGTGTGTAAATTTAATTTCCCAAGAATCTGCATTTCAATTATGAATTTATAGATATACTATGGAAAAGGAGAAGCATCCCATGTTGATTAAAATTTTGTGTCAGTTTTCTACTATCAACCCACTCTCCTGTCTACATTTATAAATAGTAGCATTCTGTGGTGTCTATGTAATTTGTGCTGTTAATAAAAAATTAATCTTATTATCTAATCCCCATTTTATCAATTCTGCTAACTTCCTGGCGATATATTATTATAATATATGAAATAAATTTAAAACAAATACCGAAATTCTGCGGTTGGGTGACTTCTAATTCACAGAATCACGATAAAGACATGGCAAATTTATTCTACAAAACTAAAACTCATTATTATTGCCTAAAACAGAAAGGTAGAAGTATGTTTCCGGTAGAATCAGACCCGTGAAATTGTCATCCGGAGAAATATCCACCATTTGAAATACAGTTATTTTAAGGCCGTACATTGAATAGAGGCAGTCAGGTAAAAAGGGGGAACACATGATTATGAACAAATCAGTGTTGCCAATTCGAAAGTACAGAGCCGTGCGGTACTATGAAGCAGGGAGGCAGCTGCAGAAGGCGGCATTAGGAGAGCGAAGCTAAAAATTATTCAGGCCTCTGTTTTTTATTTAGAACTCAAGCTTCAACTTTTTCCGATATGTGTAAGCGCATACAAAGTTATTACACCAGAGAAGAATTTATGTTATTATAATAGGTAACATAATTATTAAAGAATAGCTATATCATCAATGTTCATATGTACAACAAATCTAACTGGGTCAATATTCATCCCATCATGTTTATACGGTCCGACGATTTATGATTTAAAAAAAAGACACTTTTATATTTTGAAAATAAAGATATGCGGATTTTCTTCATGTTTTTTTTATCTCAATTTTAAAATATTCAAAATAAGGGGCGGCATTTGGGAGGCATGCATCACCCTGAAAAATATCACCGCACGACCCTGCGAAAGTAAATTAGGATAAAGTTATCACAAATAATTCGAAAGATGCTTTACAAATAAATTAATGTTATGTGATGAGAGATTAATGGTACTCACAAAGAGCAAGTTTCTAGTCTATTAGTTAGTTATATTAGTTATATAGTTATATTAGTTAAAATTAGTTGATATCAATGCAATAAACTACTAAGAATAAGTTATTGTCAGATTTTAATTTTTTATTTCATCCCGTGCCTCCTGCCTACCAATGGCAACAATGTGAAACGATAACAGGCATCGACGGGCTGATGTAAAATCAGTTTTTGGAACAATAAACATTCAATTCTACAAAATTTATAACTTTTTGAATGAGATTTACCGTAGGTCGACCCCTGTCATGAAATAAAAGAACTGTCAGTATCAAATCAAAGTTTTTAGAATAAAATACGCCGGTGTATCCAGCAGCTGTCATTGAGTTCACTAACTTTCATACCTATATCATCGAACACATAAATCGTTGGTAGGGTTTGCTTATTTACAATCATTTGTTGCATAATTATCGCAAAAGTATTGCATAATTTGATAATAAACTGATAAGGTAGATGGAAATCGATTGCCTTTGACGTCAATTAACAAACAATTTCCTTGAATTCTTCATAATTTACTTCTAGATTCCTGGCCTTGCAAGTACCAGTATGGAAGAATTTTAAGATGTACTTCTCTGATTGGATAATGATAAAAGTAACTTAAATAGCTGATGGAAAAAAATAATATAAATTTCACATAACATTCCATCTTTACATCCTACATAAAATATATTGGGCACAACAAAACTAGTCTAATGTGCAAAGATTATTTAATGTTTATATTTAAGTAAGTCTGATGATAATTATCTATTGTTTTCTTAATATGTGTAATTTCTCTTTATCTATTTTGTAACACATTTTGTATGGGTGTTGTTGTTTTGAGAACATGTTGATATGTTTTAAAATTCGTAAGAACAGATGTGTATGTCATCCATTACACATAAATAGTATTGGAATGAAATAGATGTAGACAGTTTGACCAAATTTCCTATAAAATAAAAATCTATAGACTGGTCTAAGTACTAGGTATAATTTTTTCACAAATTATTTTTAGAAATCCTGGTAATACTTTTTCGCGAGACATTGAAATAATTTTTGTAATAGACAAGATTCTGAAATAGACTCCTGCAGGTGGGTTCATTATATGAACTTTTATCACTTCCTGATGGAAGTCGGCAATCTGACATCCTGTGATAAAACCACCGAATTCCCAAATCTAAAAATATTTCAATGCTGATATATGTAAACAAATTGAGACTGGAAATGTTGCCAAAAGTGTGCCAGACTGCAAAAATATACAATTTTTAAATAAACGAAAACTACTTCCAAAAGGGAAAGTATATTGATTATGAATTTAGTTACCTCTTCCAATGTTGTAATGGTGTTCCTACATTGCTGCATTCTGGAGACGAAAGTAGAGGTAATGGGTGAATTATAATCATCTCGGGTCTCTTCAACAAAATCAGGAACTGTGATCAAGCTGGGCAATGTGGGCATCATCACAAATTACGTCAAATTAGCATCAGTTTTACACGGAAAAGCTCCTATGAGCCTTCAACAACACTAAATTCACATTCACCATCACTTTAATATAGTCAAAAATTAATAGAAATCATTATGTCTGCCTTATTCAATTAAAATATAACTTTTATTGATGAACTGCATTGTATTGTTTCTGCAAATCCCGAGATTGTTGATCACTTTTATTACATTGGTCACTAATGCCAACTCTCTTATGCGAAACCTACAGAAAATAAACCAAACCTAGTGCATTTCTTGTCCCGATCAAATGACGTTGAAATATTCACTTATTTTCAGTTGGCTATTCGATACTTCCTTCTTTTAACCATGGTATGCTTAGACAACACACATTACACCACGTCAAAACTGGTTATCTAACATTCATTCCCGTATAATATTATTTCTTATTTATGTTGTAGTTGAAATTAGTTATTAGTATCAACAAATTTGAAAAAAAAATTCTCTTATCACAAACAATTTACAAAACAAAATTATATTATTTTTCTTAGTAAGAAAAAATAAATTTGTAAACACTAGTTGTGGCTGATAAAATAAGTATTATTTTGACAGATGGAAAATGTGATTTTACTAAAATGTTGGACGTCGTCAAGGGTGCGGTTTAAATAACTTTATATTATTACTTCTTTTAATTGATTGGAATTTTTCTAGATGTAAGTAAAATATGGAACAGATTATTTGATCACAAAGCATTTCTAAACGGAGAAATATCTTTTATGTTACGGGAATTCGAGGTAATAGAATTTTTAAGGTTAGGATTTATTAATTCCATCAGACATATAAAACATTTTAGCAAAAAAGAAAGGATAAAGAAGTTGACAATTTATTCCGAACTATAGAAGATATTACTGATATTAAGGACACTGAAATTGATCGTTTCAAACAAGTTGGAGATCAGGTAGACAAACTCAATTATAACTTGGAGAAAGCTATAGACATTTGCAATAAAATCTCTGAATTAGAAGAAAAATATAAACAGGTACAATATTGTTAATTATAGTTCTGACGCTGTAATACGTTTTTTATATTTATTTAGGATACAACACTTGAAGATTCACGAGATAAGAGAAAAATCGTTTGGGACAATTTTATGGATGGTATCACTTCAAAATATTCTGAAATAAATACCAATTTTGAATCTAAAGAAGAAGAGCTAAAAAAGTTTTATGAAGAGATAGAAAGTAAGCTTCTCATATAAATTTTCAGAATGTCGAAGAATAACACAGCCCCCATAGTAAATCCCTTGTTGTCTGTAAATCCATCCAAAAAACTTAGAACCTATATTAGTAAAATAAAAGATGTTGATGATCTACCAATAGGAATAAGTTCAATAGTATTTAAGAACAAGTCTAAACCTACAAACAGACCACCCCCTAAAATCCACTATTTGATTACTGAAGAAGATGAAAAATATATCAAGTCGATCAGTCTAGGTCTTACAAAATATATTCCTGAAGATTTACCTTCAACTAAAGAATCTACCAGTAAAGATAAATTGCTGAGTTTAGAGGACTTGCATTGGTTGTATAATTACCTTCAAAGGCAAAACAAAGACAACACTGATAAAGTATATCTTCATGAATTACTAGAAGGTTCTGACATTATACTACCTAAAAACGAAGAAATACCTAGAAATGAAGAATTAGAAAAAAGGTGTATTCGATTAAAAGCAGAACAAGACAATCAGGCATATTTTAAGATGACCAAAAATGTAGACAGTAAGAGAAATATGCACCCTGAAGACACTATTGGTTACCAATGTAAGTACCTATAATTTTTAGTATTTTGAACTGTGAATTTACACTTTTTTAATATTACAGGTGTAAATTCACAGATAGAATGCATTGAAGATGATACTGTTGTTTCTGGGGGTCCTATAGAGAGGATTACTTGTCAAAAGTGTATGATAATGGTATTATTTTCTTTATGAATATTTTTCTGTATTGTCTAACTGTCTATGGGTGATTTTTGAAAAGTTATGATTCATTTTAAATAAAAAAACTAAATAATAACCGAAATTATAATATTTAACAATTTTGCTTACGTCTTTTCCTATTTCTTCGTTTCAGTGAAGCAGATGAATAGGCACATGGTGGCCATCTTTCAATTCATCATGTCTGTAGCAGCAGGTTTTGCATTTGGTTTCCTAGGTTTGGAACTTTTGACAGGAAATCTAGATTTTGGATTTAGACTCCTGATGGGCATCATATGCGCTTTAACCATAGCTCTAGCTGAACTATATTTCTTAGCTAAAAAGTTAAACGAAGATTTACAATTTGAGACCAACGCTGAAAAACTCAACAAGAAAGGGATCAAGTTAGATTAGATAGATAAATTTATGAATTTTAAATTGTTCTGAATGTAAGATTTTATTTAAAAACTGTTTCTTACAGTCAATTGTGTTCATTTACCATAAAGTTTTGATTTGGATATAAACGGTACTACTTGCACATCTCTATAAGAATAATAAGGACTATTCTTTAAGCTACACAAATTTGGTTTTCTCAATAATATATATTTTAATTAACAGATGGTGAAGGCATAGATAGTTCAATTAGTAACCAAATGGGCTTTGTCGTTAATTCTCAATTCTTATTTATATATTTCTGCAAATATGCTTGTTGGTGTGATCCCTTCATACCCAAAAAAATTTAGTCTCACTTTAGTGTATTATCAATTGTTTTAAATTATTATTTCACGTTATATTATATGAATTGATTTGAATAATATATTTACAATTAAAATACTTGAAACCAAATTTTTTTATTCGTTTCATTTTTAAAAATACAGTGTGGAAAAAAATTGAAAGAAGCAACTACTTCCATCAGTAGGTGAGGTTTTTTCAGATCAAAATGAAGTTAATATACGGGGGCAGGTTGAAATCTGGTAGAAAAAGAAATGAGATATATGTGATAATATATAATTCCATATTCAAAATTCACTGACAAACGCTACGAGGGACAAAAAATTTCAAAAATAGGTTTTTTTTCATAATATTCGTCTTCTTGGCAAAACCTACATAAGCTGTCGTCTGCTAGGCCAATTGTGTGCATATGTTTCCTCAGCCTATAATATCCGGTTAGCATTCCCACCATCATCCTCGACTTTGACATAGTAGGTCGTGTGACGGCTTGGCCGAAAGGCTTTTAAGATATAATTTAGCTTGCCTTTGTCCTGGAGTTTTATACCACCAGCCTGGTTGTTTATACATTTGTCGAAGGTTCTGGCCCTACCGTGACCTCCGTTGCTCCATGTTTGGCTAACTCATCGGCCTTTTTATTCCTTGGTGACTTGGCACCCAGGCTCGGAAGACTACCTACCCTTGCGACACTCCCACACCAGATTTGACGTTATCCGATATGTGCGAGTCGCCTTAAGTGCTGCTTGGCTGTCGAAATAGAAGACGATTCTTTGGCTATCCACCTCATGTCTCATCAACTCTTCTGAACAGCATTGCACCGTCATATTAGAGTTAGTTTAAAACCTCCGGTTTTACCGCGTGTTACCGATTTTGGTCATTTGCACATCTGTGACGTAGAACTAATGAGGTTTTTATCTTAAAACATAAAATATGTAAAATATTCTAGTTTATATTTTGTGGTAGAGGTTATTTATATTAATTTTGTCAAAAAGGCCCAAAAAATAGTACACTTTACGAAGGGAACATTAATAAAGATCTTAATAGAGAAAGTTTTCTAGAAATTGTTGGTAAAAATTAGACCCCGCGATTATAGTACTCAGTATACTTAAGTAAGTGTTTGAAGAGTTGCCTATGCAGTTATAGCGAAGGCGCAGAATTTATTAACTAAAATGTTAAAAATTTGATATGAGTAACGATTCCTGATAATATTCACCTATCCTGTAAGTATGTACTAATTATTGTCTTTTTATTATAAGTTTTTTACACGATTTTCATTTTTTCCTGTTTCAAAAAAGGATTTATTAAGAACAATATTTTCTATACTAATTGTTGATGGCTAAACTGATGTTTTATATTAAAGTAGAACCTATATGAGAAAGCTAGGATTAAGACGATATTCTGGGTCAAAGGATTTATTTTTATTAGAATTTAAGTGCCTCGACAACTATGGCCATTGGCACTATACAAAAGACATATATAAATACATATACTATCTTAAAACATAAAATATGTAAAATATCAATCTAGTTTATATTTTGTGATTGCCAGTAATTCCAATGTGAGATGGGGAGCCAGAAGACAAACTGTTACATCACGAGCTGAGAGAGTTTGATAGATGTCATGGATGTTGTGAACTATTTGGTGGTCAGTAAATATAGTATTGAGTGAATTAATTGAGGAGAGTGAATCGGTACAAAGGGCGACGCGCTTGACAGGTGAAGAGATTTGCTTGAAAGCTTGGAAGATGCTATACAACTCACCAGTGTGAAAGCTACATGTTGAGGGCAACCGATAGGAACCTATTAGTTCGTGGTTGGTTGTGATGGAGCAGCCAACACCAAAGAAGTTTATGAGGGGTCTGTGTAGAGAACTACATCAAATGGTGTTTTTTCTAATATTTCCAAAAATGCTTTCTTTATAAATATGTTGGGCGATTCATGTTTATTGAACTTGGTAAGGGAGGTATTGACTAGAGGAAGTTGTTTAGTCAAAGGAGGGATATGAGGTCAAAGAATTTCCTTAGTAATTTTTTTAAAATTGGACGGTACTTTACTGTATATTGACAAAAAATTTCGTTTCGAATATGTACTTATTGTGGGCACTATAAATTATTAAGAACAAATTCATAGAAAGCTGGTGTTTTATATTATACTAGGCGAAGGTAAAGGTAAAAATAATTATTCATTTAATAAAAAATGTAACCTCCTTTCTTATGTATACTTCAACGTATCGACCAATCCACCTTGGATTATAATTTAATGCAAATCCATGGTTCCTTAGTAAGTATGTTATTAACATATTTATTTACTAGCAGAAACGTTTAAAACAAGTGCAACTGTCGTGACAGTTAAAATTGAAATATTCGATAAAAATTATTTCGATGGCTTATATTCATTTTGGCACAAGAACTGAATCTACAAAACAATCTGAAATCGTGACATTTGCCTCCTTTCATTCAAGGTTCAAAATTATGAAATAGCAACGCGGTATCCACACCGTTGTCAAATCAACAATTTGGGGGAATATCTATTACTTCTCGGGCAACCAAACATTTTTGGTATAAAATTAATATTTTGCTTATACCCTTTTTCTTTTTCAAACGGAGCCGGGCCTTCGCCGGCACCACCTCAGCCTCTTGGGCTTATTGTGGATTCTGATTACTGTATTAGCTCATACAGGTTCTTTACTGGTTGGTTGTAGAAGTCTTCTGGAGTCATTTAGGATCTTCCATTTAGTTTTTGCCTCCTGTGGTCCAGCGTCTCACTGTTACCTAATATATGCAGAGCTGTTTCGGTATCCTTTTTGCATCTTCTGCATGTAAGGTCTCCGTTATACAGCCCTATTTTGTTCAGGTGCTCCTTTGTGGGAAAGTGTCCCGTAAGAAGCCCCCTTATGGTGCGTAGTTTGTTTCTGCTCATTGAGAGCAGTTCTTTCACTACTTTTTCTGATGGTTCTTTTACGAATTTCTTCCCATGTATTTGCCTGAGCGTATTCTTCCAGTTTTTATTGTGTTGTTCTTTCACCCACCCTTTTAACCATGACCTCGTTAAGCATCTGGGGATGCCCACAGCAGGTTCGGGTCCGTTCATCAGAGTTGACGATCCTACTCTTGCAAGTTCGTCAGTTTTATTATTGCCAGCGATTCCTCTATGACCTGGGACCCACTCCAGTGTTACACTGTTCCGAGTCGCCAGTCTTCTAAGTTCTTCGCCGCATTCCCATACTAGCCGAGATGTCACCCTATAGCTCTGAAGTGCTTCAAGGGCAGCTTGACTGTCACTGTAGATCCTGATCTGTCTGTTGTTGTAGGCTCTCATATTATTTGCCCTTGCACATGCAAGTATTGCATAGACCTCTGCTTGAAATACCGAGGCGTATTTTCCTAGCGAGACGATTTCTCCATATTTGCTATATTTGCTCGACTTGCTGTATACCAGATCAGTTCATTTGCTCTACTAAGTGGTGGTGCGTTCTCTTCCTCAAGCTCCTTTCGATCTTTGATGACAACCTCGAAGTTCTTGCGAAAGATATATCTGGTGGTCATGTGATCTGTTGGCATTTTGAAGATGTCATCATCCACATGCCTTATTTCTTTGTGTCCTCTCCCATGTGCCACGTCATGGTCTGCTGCTTTTTCCAGTCGGGTTAGTGCTGCCCTAGCTTCGCACATTATGACACAATGTAGCGGAGGAAGGTCTAGTATTGTCTCCAGCGCCGCTGTAGGAGTAGTCCTCATTGCTCCTGTAATGTTAATGCATTTAAGTTTTTGGACCTTGCTAAGTTTTAGCATAGCAGAGGATTGTCCGATCTTTGGCCACCATACCACCATATGTGATCCTGGGAATGACAACCATTTTGTACAGCCAGTGTACCATGAGGGGTCTAAAACCCCATTTAGTGCCGTAAGTGCGTCTGGCAACAATGAAGGTCACCTCTGCTTTCTTGAACACGTGCTGAAGGTGTCGGTTCCAAGTTAAGCCTGGGTCTAGGATAACCCCAAGTTATTTTACTTCATCCGACAATCGTATTGGTTCACCTTCTGCTTATACCCTTATAATTACTCGTTTTTTAGAGAACAATCCTAAAAGATCTTTCTTCTAGTTTTAGTTCCAGATAGAAGCAATAGTTCCCTCTTGGAACCCTTGAGAGAAAGAAAATTTTCAAAATAATTATTGTTTGATCATTTCATTATATACCTATTTGGCAACTGTGCAAATATAATATATTTCTATATTTACTTTGGCTTCCATACAGTTAATATTGAGTTTACTTTGCACAAAAGTCACTAACAATGTTCTTTATTAAAATAGTGTTATACACCCCAATGACCGCTAAGGTATTTTTATAACTGTGTGTACAGAATGTCCCAAGAAATTAATGTACCTACACTATTTCATTCTTTGTAACCAGATTTGTTGCGGGAACTGTTCAAACAATAACATAGAAAATAGGAGACTCTGCAGTAGAGGAAATGACAGAGTTTTTCTAGTGATTTGAAGTAATTATTGAATACGTGGAATAGCCTTTGTTGATGAACTAAATTTAATATCAATAGACCTAATACACAATAAACAATGCTGTTGCTCTTGAAACGCAACGCATTTTATTTTTAGGCCACGAATTGATTATTTCTAGTGCTTCTGGTCGATTTTATATACGCAGGCTTTTAAATACTTAATGTTTCTGCTTACCCTGTTAATTTCAAATAAAACAACTTTATACTATTAAAGCTTTCTGAATATATTGGATTGGATGGATCGTTCAAATTTAGTTCAATCAAAACTATCTCAATAGTGATTCTAGTTGCAGAAACTAACATGGGGAATTTTCCAATTAATAAAGAAGTCAAATATTGATGTACTAGAAATGTGTTTGAGCTACGAGTATATTTTGAAGTTGAAGGGATGTAGAATTCGACGACTGCTTGCATTAAATTTCATCAACTAAACCAATATTTGCGTTGTCAGCTACACTATTAATAGTGATTAAGGAATTGAAGTTTTATAAAAAATCCAAAATAGGATAAGTAACCTAACTATGGTTAGGGGCGTACTAGTATTGCTCCAAATTGATCCCAGCTCAATTTCATCGGTATTTGACCTTGAACTTTGAAGATACGTTACGAAAACATTCAAAATCAAATGGGAATTGAAGTATTCTTAGGTTTATGACAATTCCAATGGAGGTTTACTTTAATTTCAGCAGTATTGGAGCTTGGACTTCGAAAATAGTAAAAGTCAAGTTTTTATCTTTGTAAATTCATTATCTCTGTCACATATGTTTTTGACTATCTTTTTGGGGTATGAAGTGAAATCTGTGATGTTCTTTGACAACTTCTTGCGTAATTATTTTAAAACTTGTAACTTCCAAATTTGGATTTTTAATATACAGGGTGCTGTAACAATATCGCTACAGGGATATAAATTGAATGAGAATTAAGTAATATAAAATATCCAGTGCCCCATTCAACTTGCTGTGATTAAACACATATTTTTATCTTTCATCCTGTTTTTTGTCCACTTTTAATATTAGTACCTTCTTCTTCTGGTTTCTTGACCTCTTGCTTTACAGCATCCGGCCAAGTTCTTTCTAGAATGCAGTTGCACTAAGAGTGCATTTGGGATTGTCCCATGCCCTTCGGGAAGGATAGGGTATAACAAAGGTTTATAGACTCTTCTCGTTCTGTGGTGGTATATAGGACTTATAGGAGGTATAAAAGATATGGTGGTACAGGATTAGCTACAAGAAAGTATTAGTACCTAATATTATGAATGCCATATTTTGTACTAATTATTACAAGCTTATGTAAGACCCTGTATACCTACCAGCAGTGGTTAGCAAATAATCAGTGTAGGTAGTAAAAAATGTTCACTTTCGATTTGTTTATAAATTAAAAGCGTGGCATTGATTATTTAATCAAACGTATAGCAGATGGACTTTTTTAACCGTTCATTGGGAAATAAGGCTAAAAATTGTTTTTTAGTCCAGTCGTTGCGTTTAAGAGTGATATTTTGATATCTGCACATGTCACGCCCCGTGGCTATGGACAAAGAGTCTTTTTCCAGATCTTGAGAAAAATACTTTGTTTCGTTTTTGTCGTATCTTGACGTGTATTGAGTAAGGCTGATGTAATAAATAATTAATTAAACATGAATAGAATTTCTTGTTAGATTTCTTGGAAGTGTTATTCGAAAAAAAAAGTTACTAGATTTGCGGAGGTAGTTCTAAACTGCCTTAGAAATAATTTTATTAAAAAATAATACCATGTGCAGCAGCCGTCTTTATACCGACATCAACCAATCGACTCTCTAAGTAGAATCAGCGCTTCTAAAACTTTTTTATTTAAATAATCTGAATCAAATTCTCTATTTTGCCCATCTTAGTCCTTCTTACAATTTCTCCACAGGTTATGTTAATGGAAAAGAAGAAAAGAAGACTAAGAAATCGGTTTAATAGAACAGGAGTAATGGGAATTTCTCACTCTCCCCCATCCCTTATTTGAGTAGATAGACTAGAGCTTGTAATATAAAATATTTGCAGAATTTTTTTAAGAATGCGATAATATTTCTTGTTTTCACGCGTCATTTTCGTTGAATAACTTTTGTCACATACATATCGAGTAGCCATTCTTATTGGAACACACGGTACATCCTTATTCTGTAGATTGTTCCAATTTAAGGATTAGGTACATGGATTTTGTTTTTTAGTGTATGAATTATTTTTTTAAAAAACATGAATGCTCAACTACTTTTTGTTTGAGAAAAACGTAATCTGCAACTATATTTTTATGATAATAATAACAGTTTATTAAAAATCGATTCTGCATTCTACTGTACATTATCAGAGTCGTAATCAGCTAGAAGGAATCATTATTTCAGAAATTCTAATTGTGTCTAATTTGCTTTTATTTTTTTATACTTGAAAGTTTTATGTTGTTGAAGTACCAGTTGAGTGATGCTGGAGATCGCATAAACTGTGTATTTGTTGCCAGCAGTGCCGTAGAGACTTGGTCACACATTGGCGAAGGGCAGTTGTCGAAATGTGCTCCGTCTACTTCCTGACAGTAATACATCATATTAGTAAACTCTTGTCGTACTCGTTCGAATGTGTCAGCTGAAATTGCATTGCATTCTTCGATAATTCTTTCTTTCAAAACGCCAATGTTATCTGGTGCCGTAGTATAAACCTTGGATTTCAAGTACCCCCATAGGACAACATCTAATGGTGTCAGATCTGGTGACCGAGGTGGCCATTCTATTGGACCTCGCCGGCCGATCCATCTACCTCGATATTCTTCATCCAGGTAACGTCTTACTGCACCATAATAATGTGCAGGAGCACCATCTTGTCGAAATGTTATTTCCAGATGGCCGAATTCATCTGGATTATCTTCCAGAATTTCAAGAATTAACGGCTCAATTGCATTTTGTAACATCTCCAGATTCACTTCACCGCTTGAATTTGAATTCAGGAAAACAGGACCAACTATGTGGTTTCCCAAAATACCTGCCCAAACATTGACTTTTTCTGGAAATGTATGGGTATGTTGTTCACGAAAGCTGTTAGGATTTGTGTTACTCCAATACCTTATATTTTGTGTATTCACATTTCCATTGAGGCAAAAAGTACTTTCGTCACTAAAACAAATTGTTTTTGTGTAATGTGGGTTTTGATTAATTTTATTTGTCATACATTCACAGAATTCGAGTCTTCTGTCGGGGTCGTCATCCGGAAGGTGGTGCACCATTTTTAACTTGTATGATCAAATTTATTTTTAGCCAACACATTTTTTTTTTTTTTTAATTTCCCAATTTTATTTACAATCTGTAAACACATGGCAACACATGGCAAGTGATATCTCGTTTGAAAGGCATTGACATTGGCTACATAGCCATATTAATTTTGTTTGAGTTTAAACTAATTTTGACGGATAAATTGCCACAGAGTGGCACTGTGACGTCATCTATTACTATTACGTCACCTGTTACCATTCGTAGAGAAGTTTACAACACTTTATTTCCACCCTCCAAATTTTATTAATGTAAGTGCATCCGTTCAAAAGATACGAGGGGGGGAGAGTAACATTAATTCTTTTAAATAACCACACCCTTGTAAAAGTAAAATGGTGAAAAATGCGACCTTGTAGGATGTCGCCCCCCCCCATTATCTATTGGTACGCCACTGGTTGCCAGTACGAGTTTATGAACAATTATGAGCCTGTAAATAGGTACATATATAAAAGATGAAACAAACTGAGTTATGAATAATAGATCATAATAGCCCATTAAATGTATACATTTAACTCTTACCATATATATAATGTTAGTAGGTACTACACCAAAAAAGTAGTTCTGAGAATTTCCATTCGCACTTGGATAAATACGTAAGTATCCAGCAATTTTAAAATATAGGTATTTCCGCTATATCTTTAACAATATTATTCCATAAATTTTATATTAAGATATTAAAAAAAGAATTTAATATGTTCTCTGTCATTATAGTTAAGGAAAATAGACCTATTATAAATACGAATTTAGCAGTAGCTCAGGATATTTTTTAAGTAATTATATTAGGTAGATTTGCTAGAACCCTCGTATACCTTATATTTTTCAACATTCTCCTTAATTGAGATATTGAAATAATGAGAATCACTTCAGATGAAAATTCAAATGCCTCTGCCCTCAATTTAATGAGATTTTCGGTTCTAATGATTAGTAATAAACGTCTGCACCTATGCTCAAGGGCGTAGCCAGGATTTATAACAGCGGGGGCAAACCATAGTCCATGGTCGCCCAAAATGTAAAATTTTAGGATAAAAAGAAAAGGCACATGAAAACAAAACTTTGAGATTTTAATTATACTTAAATTAAACTAATAACATTTTTCTTGTTTTTAAACTAAATTTATCGAAAACTTTCTTCACTATGCAGTTCTGATTATTTTCGATGCACACTCATCAAACACAACCCAGTGAGTCTGTCATCACCCATTGTGATCCTGTGTCAGGTTTTTACCTTTTATAGGGTACTGAACGATCTTTCCAAGGTAGCAGTAGTGGATGGGAAAGCCCTTAATATTAGCAGTGGCTGCCTTGTTGCAGGGAAAAAACATTAACTTCCTTCAATTTGTCTTCTGCTAAATTCTTTTTCTTCCTCATATTGTACGACAAATGTAATTCTTTAGAAACACCACTCAACTAAAATTCCATGAAAGATTCTGCATTGAAGCATCAAGATAGGGGATGATTATTGACCGCTTCCAGTATTCAACTGCAGACTCAGATGGTGGATTCTGTGTACTTGCTTTTGAGTGACTCGTGGTACTGACAACTCATCCCATACTTTCTCTGCGATCAAGTTGTTTTTTAAATAAATCATAAGAAACATTGTCATTTTCTTTGATTACATCTAGAATATCTTCAATATGTTTCTCCACCATAACCAGATCCATACTTTTTACCTTGTAAAATGTTTACAACGGGTTCCAAAATGGCAGAGTATCTTGCAATTATGTTTAAGCCTGGGAGGAATATTGGTATAGTAGATTGGATCAGATTAGATTAGAATTGGAGTGGCTCTTTGTCCTATCCCACTGCGACCTTTGCAGATCTTTGCAGATCTCATGGCCCCCGTGATACTTGGGCAGGCCTGCCTTTGAATACCACTTAGCTGCCTTTGCGCTCTAATCTGCAGTGTCCTGCGCCACCAGACAACTAATCCATAGGTTATCATTGGCCTCACAACCTGTGTATATAACCATTTGGTCATGTTGGTTTAGTAACTGCACAGTGCAATTGGTAGGCAGATTTTCTAGTTGCATAGTTTCCTTCGAAAGATAGATGTTCTAGTTCATTAACAATGTCAGTGAAGCTTTGTGAAAATTTTTGTATGCTCTTATATTTTTCCGAGTATCTGGTGTCACAGAGCCTTGAAAGATTTGGAACCGATTTTCTATGGGCTGGCGATTCACGAAAGAAGGTTAATGTGTCTTTAACCATTGCAATTGTGTTGACCACAAGATTTAGTATGTGGCTGGAGCAATGGAATATTTGGTTTATTAAAATTTAAAATTTATTTAATTCATTTTTGCTTCCAGGGGAGCAGATGCCCCTCCCTGCCTTTGCTGCCTATACTGCTAACTTCAGGCATTTAACAAAGAAAATATTCAGCTCACAATATTATTTTATTAAACAATTTACAAATATTCTGTCCAAACTTCTATTTTTATCTCCATCCAAAACATTATAACTCTAGTAGAATTAAAATACAGATATAATTCAATCACAGATGGCACCACTGATGCGAAATAAAAATTTTTTTTGCGTAAAAATGAGTGACATTGAGAATTTCAATAATAGAGCTATACTGTTTATATAATGACGTCAAACAGAGATAGTGATGGTACCGATGTGTATTATCATTCGATAATGTGATCGCTAACTGATCTTCAATTCACATCTATAGACCAGGGTCGTGCGGAGATATTTTTCAAGGTGATGCAACTGCCGCCCCTTATTTTGAATATTTTAAAATAATAAAAAATTTAAGTTTTAAATAAAAAACAGACGTTAAATATTTTTTTCAGTTCTCTCTCCAAATTCCTCCCTTTAGTAATGCCGCCTGATGCAGTCGCCTCCCTGCTTCATAGTACCGCACGGCACTGCTATAGACCTTCTTAATTTATCTTCCTCATTTTTCTAGTACTAACTAGCAAGGTCGAATATAAAAATTAAATTTCACTGGAATATTCACCTATTTACAACTTTTTGTTGCATATAAATAAAAAAACTATACAGCATTTCGTGACCTTAACTCGTATATAGAAAATAAAATGCTTTAGGTTCGCGTGTTGATGCAGTGTTGTAATTTCAACATACATTTTAATGAAAAGTATCCGATATTTGAGCACGCACACCGGCCCTGTAGCACCCACAAATAGTCTAGACATGACAAAGAAGTTCTATAAAAGTAATTGTGACAAATTTCATTTCTGACGTTTCCAAGTGAAATAAAAAGGTTTTTTTCATTCGATTTGTAGAAGTTTCCAGTCTAACGTCTATTATTTATTAAAGATAAATGAATGTGTGCGACGTCATCTGTAACATTGACTTTATATACAGTGTGGAACAGCCAAAAAATGGGATAAATGAGGGGTGTTTGGAAAAACGCTTGAACACGCCGATTCATATTTTTAAATATAGGGTGTGTTTTGTTAACTTTCTTATTATAAATGCGACCCCCTGTATATTATTTATGTTTTGGATTCTTCAAGACATAATTCATATACAATGTCCTATACCTATCTTCAACAAAAACATTAAGAAAGTGAAATTATTTGTAAAAAAACCGAATTTATCCAATTTGGCTGTTCCACACTGTATATTTATATTGGTATTATGACGAGGGAACTTTTGATGGATGATGTTCAAAATTCTATGCTTTTATATACAAAACGATTGAAATTCAGGTCCGGACCCATTTAATATAGGTATCGAAACTTGGTTGAAAATATTTGTTTGTATTTCTATCCAAAGAGCCATTGAAATTAAAAAATATTTCACAAACTTTGAAGTTTGAACTTTAATAACTAAAAGTTAAAGAGCTATTAGGTGTTGGTTTATTTTTTAAATGTACCTGTACACTTTCCACTGTTTTTATACAGGGTGTTTCATTGGGAAAGGGCCTAACTTCAACTTTAGATGGGAATCACTTTGGTGCTTCCAAAAACCTATATTTAATGTTTCAACTGCACTTTATAGCCGAGATACAGGGCGTTTTATAAATGTATCCTATTTCTTTCGAACCTCATAACTTCCGAGTTACCCTGTATATTATTTTGAAATTTGGTACACGTGATAACCATTACCTAGAAACTCAATCAAAAGCATCTCCAAAAAGATAATGCAGGTCCGGCTCAACAAAAAATTTCAAAACTTGTCTTTCCTAAAAACAACACCCTGTATATTGATTTTCTTAAAATTGCTCTAATTGGAAAGAGTATAAAAAATCGGATCTACATATTCCCTTTTTATATTTCCCCAGACAATGTTACTACCAAAAATTTACCGTCAAAGTAATAATTTATGCACTTTTTGGTTGTTAACAATGATATCGGAAAGGTTTTTTTATTTTTTAGCTTGAAATGAAATCTATTTAATGCATCTAAAGAAGCATCCTAGAAATTCAATTTAGTTTGTATGTTTCCGAGTGAAGACCACTAAGAAATGTGATTACAGGGCCGTACTTAGGACATACTCATGGAAGCACCAAAGTGATCCTCTGTGATCCCTGTATATCTATTTGGTCGCTTCAATCCCATAGGTGTAGACAATAAATTTTTTTCAGGGGATATGTCATGAAAATAAATTTTCAAACTTTGACTATGAAATCTAAAAAACTAAATATTGTTTACTAATTAGGATCATTCTCTTTATCGAATGTTATAAATGTGATATGAAAAAATCAAGTAAATACATGAAATTTTTCTTTTTTTATAAAATCCCTCTTCCATCGTTAATATTTTTTTTTTGCTAACTGTTATGTAATGTATAAATAATGTAATAACACGAACATCGTTGAGCCATGTACTTTCGTTACTTCTGTTTGAAATAAAATCGTTGTAAAATGATTTTATTACAGTTTTATGCCAATGTCAAAATTAGAATAATGGCTATAACTTTAAATTTAGCATAATGTAGTGGTTAAGTTCAATTACCGTATGTACAATTTTTGTTTTTATGGTTTTTCTATAGAAATTTTCTTTATGTTATGTTCTATGATACATACCAGGGGCAGGACAGATCTAATTTTAATAATGTTCCCTAATTAACCATAATAAATAAAATAAGTTTCTCATGTGCTGCAAACTAAAGTGGCCACTCTGTATGATAAGGATGTTTTAATTGAATAAAAAATAAGATTTTAATTACCGAATTTGGCTTATAATAATCTACTCATCCGTTTTATTTAATGACGCATTACTTATTTCAATGGATTGCTCACTTTCTCTCATTAACTTTTAACTTTAATAGTTACTTATTCAACCATCTGTAAAATGGGGTTTTTGGGAATAAGAAATTAACTGGTGGATTCGGTATTTAAAAAAAATCATTCTTTCATCTGAATTTTCAACATAAAAAGTTAAAAACCACGAAACTGACAATATTGAAATGAAATTTTCCTACGATCACATAGGAAAGTGACATATATCGCACTGTCTAGTTCTATGGAAAGTGGCCTTTATTCATACGAGTACGGAAAAAAAACTTATCCGTACGTGTACGGATAAAAAAGCTGTCAAATATATAATTTTTAATTAGATTTACCTATGTAATATCTAAATTTGAAGCAATCTATTTGGAAAGTGAAATTTTTATCATTTTCTTGTTTAAAAAAATTGGGGCGCGGTCGAGGATCGAACCCGCGTACTCTTCGTCAGAAGTCCGATGTTATACCAGCTAATTCAAATCACCTGTTATAGTTATAATAGTAGAAAAATGTAATCATCTTGAAGGGTATTCATGATAAGTATGTATGAAGTATGATGCACAATAATGTGTAGCTAGTATTTCAGCCGAATGTAGTCAAATTTGGTTACCAATGTTAGAAAGAGAAATTTCCAATAATCAATTACCTGCGTTTTCAGGGTAGCATCATAAGTTTTTATCCAGGTTTTCTTATGATTTATCATTGGAATTGTTGTTAATCGATACACACTTCAATACACAAAATCATCAAACTGAGTTATACATGTTTTGAAAACAAAAATGATCATACACAAAAAAAGTAACAACAAACGCGTTTTATTAACAACATTTCCAAAATAAGCTAAAAAAAAGCGCTATCCCAATAAAAACCGTTCCTGGAACGTGCATTTCACTGGATTCCATTTCTAGTATAGACATCATACCGTTAGAATGTCATATAATGATATATTCTATTTCACATTTTACCAGAGGTGTGATCTACTATGAATGGACCTTAATAAAATTTGACAACAAAGTTTTGTAGTCTTAAACTTCAAAATATTATTGACTGTCTAGTTGTCATATTTTTTCGTTGTGTCAGATATGGGGACCAAAAATTATTTTATCAATTTTATTACTAGTTAATCTTGACAACGGTAGCTGGAACGCTACCGAAACGTCGAAATAAAAAATTAAACATTATTGTGGTTTGATTCCCAAAAGAATAAGAGAAAAAAAATAATAATTTCACTTTCAATTTCTATAATTATCCAACCAATTAATATTTTGTAATAACCAACCTATATTATATAGTTAAACTACTTAAATTTTTGTCACTATTGATATTTATTGTTAATTTTGAAATCAATAATGTTGACTTTAATAGTAACATTTTGTGTATTAATATGTCAGATGTTGATTACACATTATTTGGTGAAATTATCACGTGATCGTTGGAAAAATACTGTACATTACTCGTGCAAAAATTTCCAGTCTACTGGGAGAAAAATTTACAACATCATAACTTGGAGAGCTTCCATTTTCATTCTGCGATGCTTTTCAAAAACCTAGCCTCAGAAAACATTGTCCCATTTGTAGAATCCGCTTTATTTATTAAAACGTTATTTTTGTATTTCCGGTGTACCAACGGATTTAATTTCATGAAATGCAGTATATAGCATTGGTAATTTTGACATAAATATGGAATTAGCAGTTCAACAACCTTTTGGACAATGTAATATTACTTAACTACTCTAGACACAACCAGAGTTGCCACATGTACATTATAGACAGATATGCTTCTATAATGAAATATTTATAAACTTGTATAAATGAAATAATTTATTCACAAAAATATTGTCCTATAAGGACAATACTACTACCACTAAATATGCAGGCGAGCCTTGACCTAGACAAACTCGAGCCTAGGTTCTGGCACTGATGCCACTGGCGGGCCCATTGTGCCATTCCTGCTACCTAGACATCCATGAAGCCGAGCCCTCAAATAAAGGCCACAACCTTTTTCAGTGGATGCCTGCTTATGACTACAGGGGCCATGACAGGAACTCCGAAGATTCGCCTGTGTAATACAGCCCAGTGTGGACACTCTAAGAGAAGATGGACTGACGTTTCGTCAGTCATGTCGCAGCCCCTACATAGGGAACTTTTCTTCTACTTCTAGGTTGTAGAGGTGCTCCCTTACCCAGCAGTCCTGCTATCTTCCTCGACCTACTCCTTGGTAGTTCAATAGCTGCCCCAGCGTGTCCATCAATCCATCCCTTCAGCAGAAGTTTGAATTGTCTAGGACCCTGCAGAGCATTCCAATGAGCGAGGTGCTGGTTCCTCAGCCACTTCTTCGTCTCCTTGCGTATTTTTTGTTTTGTTAGGCCCAGGGTCGCAGAAAGGAGCTGCCCCCCCTTCCGCAGGCAGTGCATCCGCCATTTCGTTGCCTTCAAATCCAGAGTGGGCCGGAATC
>CAJUYG010000368.1:326214-354983 GCA_910591675.1 Galerucella calmariensis | reverse complement strand
CCATTGACATCGTTCCTACGTCTCTGTCCATCTCATAAATGATTCACAAACAATATAATTCAGCAGATATAATAACGTGTTTGTTATCAAAAAAAAATCCATCTATCAGTATATAACCCAGAAATTTACCTATAAATTATAAAATTACCTTTATCTACATGTCATTATGTCAGACCTTAACAGACATTTTTGTTGATATTATCTTTTCTGGAATCGATAAATGTATGACCATTAAATAAATGGAAAAGCATATTACGTAGTTCGATCTAAAAAAGGAAAATTGACCTACAGATGATGATGAACTTTTTAGAGGCATAAATTGGAGAATCTGGTGCTTCGAAATCTCTAAGTTTTGGTAACTTCCTCCAAAATGTAACCTCAGAAATGAAAAATAAACTGAAACAAAAGTTGTAGCGAAGCGTATTTCATAAATAGATACTTTTGAGGTGGAAAGATCCTTACTTTTGGTCTGGATATGTCAATGGTCAGTAAATCAATAAGATTTGTTCAGTTTCGTCACTAATTGCTGCCGAAGTAACCTTTTTGGGGGCCTGAACCCTTTTGCGGAATCAGCTCCAATGTAATATTGGAAGAAATAGGTAAAGCCGAGAAAAAGAGAAGATCTGACCATTGGAAATATCTAGTAGGGCTTATACAATCAAAGACTCTTCTGGGTGACTACAACCTGTTGAGATCGAATGAATGCATAAGTCAAAGTAATACTGCGCTAAGAGTTTTAATAGCGAAAAAGCAAGACCAAGACCGAGACCAAAACCATTCTTCGACTCGCAAGACCAAGACCAAGACAGAATGAACAAGAACAAGACTAATACCAAGACGGCTATGCAAGACCAAGACTAAATACGCAAGACTCAACCAAAAATTCTTTTTCACATCAGTAACTATATGAGTTGGCATGTCGAATTGTCAGTTTTATTACTAGATTTTAACGATATACATAAAAAACAAAGAAATCACTGTTTAAAAAAAATGGATCTACAAAAATGTTCGAAGAGTACATAGTCTTTGTCCCAATGTCTGGTTATCACATGGCTAAAATCCAAAGGAAAATTACTTATTTTTCAATATTTTCATTTTTCTCAAGGATTTTTTTTGCTAAAAGGTCAATTTATGCATTGGAGAAGGGTAGTTTTCATAAATATATTATGAACTAGAGAATCATTCTCTTGACAAGTTGTGACAAGCTCATATCGCGACGTACATGATAATAATGTCTTAGTGAACTTTTTTTAATTCAAATATAGTAAATTTAGTTTAAAAATGTTTGTTGCATAAAAATAAAATGTTTACAAAATGTTTTGAAAGATGTTCGTTAAGAAATTATAGCAAGACCAAGACTAAAACCAAGACCAAACAAAATACAGCAAAATCAAGACCAAGACCAAGAGCAAGACTGAATAAGCGAGTCTTGGTCTTGGTTTTGCTTTGCTCCAACTGCACAGCACTTCAGAATCCTAGAGCACAGCACCTGGGAGATTACTGGATAGAAGAGGAACATTTACCTAAGCTTTTGGTAGCTTTTTCAAGGAGTTCAATTTGATTTTTACGCTTGGGGGGGTCTTTAGAATTTGAAGGCCCGTTGCAAAGTGTCCCAGTTGATCCCTTTTTCATTGGTGGCCTTGTCGAAGTTAAAAAACATGTAGATAAAACACTAAGCAAACTTTCGCTTTCTACAGAAACTAAGTTTTATGTTCGACAATCCTTACTGCTGTAATATTTCTATTTGTCCCATGTGCGATTTTAAGTAAAAAAAATATCAGCTGTAAACAACACGTGTTGTGTTATCGAAAGAGCCGCGTAAAGAAAAAGTAGTACACACATCCAAGTAGCCCGTGAAGTGTGTATGTGTCGGCCGATCGCTCCTCCATTGTTTTGTCGGATTGGCAAAGACAAAAGAAGGCAGTCGCGATAGTAGGCCGTGTGTGAGCGGGGTAAAGAGAGAGTGAGCGAGAGAGAGAGAGGTAGAGCGCGGGGTAACGGTGCGTCACGTGATTGGTTAAAGGCTAGTATCGATTGTAGCGGTCGGCGGGCATCCAATCAGCTCTAAAACAACGGACGCACGACGAGAGACGACGCGTCGAGACGACGACCATCTCGCGACCCCGACGACGGCGGCGGAGAAGGTGTTACGAGGCGTCGGCGTCGTAAAACGGTTACAGAAGAATGTGGAGTGGAGTCAAAAGGTGGTGGATATTTTTGGGGAACTTTTTGACTTTTGATAAATGCAAATTTACATTTTCTTATTTTGTTGTTTTTTCTAAATATTCCGATGTGAATTTATAGAACAGAATAAAAAGGAATAATAAAATCGTTTGAAAGTGACAACAATAAGAAGCGGCTGAATATCTAGACAAAGGCCTGCCAATTATGTCGATAAGACATAATAACGCTCAACAGGTCTCTCTTTCTCTGTTGGGAGTTTCGAGGTTCTCCCGCTTTTAAAATTCCTCAGCTTCTTGAATTGGACGTAATAATAATAATAATACTTTAAGTAGGTACAGTTAATCAATATTAAATTACATCATCATTATTTGGTTTATTTTTGGTTAATTTTTTATAATAATACATATATTAATTTATTGCCCATCTTCTTCTCCCATTACTTGAGAATACCGACCTTTCAATGACCACTCCGCTCCCCCAACCTTGGACTAAACAACTTCCTTTATTCAATACCTCCCTTACCAAGTTCAATAAACATGAATCGCCCAACATACTTATAAAGAAAGCATTTTTGGAAATATTAGAAAAAACACCATATGATGTAGTTCTCTACACAGACGCCTCAAAAACTTCTTTTGGTGTTGGCTGCTCCGTCACAACCAACCACGAACTAATAGATTCCTATCGGTTGCCCTCAACATGTAGCGTTCACACTGGTGAGTTGTATAGCATCTTCCAAGCTTTCAAGCAAATCTCTTCTCCTGTCAACCACAACAACGTTCCAGCTTCCAGATGACATAAAACTATTATTCAAAAAGTCCGTCAAGGAGTCCTGGCAAAATTTCTGGCACCACAGCAAAACAGCCCTTTACGACATACAACCATTAATCGGCTGTCTCTCCCTCGATTTCCTAACCAGGAGAGAAGCTGCTGTCAACAGACGATTGCGGATCAACCATACCAGATACACACATGGTTACTTGATGTCTTCTGAAAACCTTCCCGTCTGCCGTCACTGCAATAGTGTTTTAACCGTCAAACATATTCTCACAGACTGCCAGGAATACACCATTACATACAAGCACCTAGACCTTGTTTAGACATTGAAATTCCTCAAATCAACTAACCTCTACCACAAAATATAAACTAGATTGATATTTTACCGAGAATTTTACATATTTTATGTTTTAAGATAGTGTGTGTATTTATAATATGTCTTTTTGTCTTTTGTACAGTGCCAATGGCCATAGTTGTCGAGGCACTTAAATTCTGATAAAAAAAGAATTTATTTTATTTTCGAGTTCAATTTGATAAAAAACAAAATTATTGTACTCACCCCATATCTACGTTGAATATCTGAAACAAAAAAACCAGCATTAGCAAACTATTTTTCAAAATAAAATATTGATTTACAGGATAATGTGTGATTGTAATTTAAGAAAAAAAAAATTGTTATTAGTAATGTCCTGATGGAAAGAAATATTGAACCAAAATACGGGAAACGTTGAAGGCAACGCGAGTCCAAGCAAATACGCGGTAAAAGACGAGTTGACAATGGCGTTGTCAAAGGCAGAATCGGTAACAGCGGCATCTCCATTATCCCACCGCCTTTACCAGAAAATACTATTGGCAATATTATTGTTGTTCTTTTCCGCAACACCATCGATCTCAGTATAGTTACACGTGAAAACCGGAAGCTGTTTATTTGCTTCATTTTCTTTTTTTCATTTATAAATACACAGTAAAAAAATACCGAAAGTTTCACCCCTGTAAACAATAAATCTATAAAATCTTGTTTGCATTTGACGTTTTTTTTTTGATTTTTTTTAAAGTGTAGATAAAAAGGGATAAAGTAGGTACCAGTAATAGACATGCTTGTCTTTGCCAGAGAAATTCGGAAATGGAGATTTCAATCGGAAGCACGTGTTTCCTGGAGAGACACGTTCCCTGCCATGTGACCCGGAGAAAAGGGATATAATATACAAAATGGAGGTGAATAATTCTCTCGTGATACTTTATTTTGAATAGTTGATAAAAACCGTTCAAAACTAAATCTAATTTTGTATGATTGACAATTTCTTTCGACTTGAGGAAACCAAAATTTTACCTCATTTCCAGCGTATAAAAAATGAGTTCTTTGTTGAACTCATCTGTTATTTTACTACAAGTTTTGTCATCATGACAAATGACAAGCATAAACATTCAAATCGACTTCATTTCCAGTCTATTTTGAGCATGATCGTAGAAAAAATATTGTGTGCAACTTCTTTCTTGGATAATTTCACGTCGTGTACTTTGTGAAAAAGGTATTTAAAACAATTCATAAACAATATTTGTCTAATTATACTAGTTATATATAGAAATATTTTATTTCTAATTATATAAAATGTTTCTAGAGATTCTTCACCCAAAAATTTTTATTTCAAAACATTCCATTTCGCGTTATTCATGGTGTAGGAGTCGGCAGCCAGCGTATCAAATGGAATTTTTTTAATAGCCCGTTTTAATTCGATAATTGGTTTTCTCGTGATATCCAAACGACTTAAAAAAAAGATAATCAACTGTTCTGTCAACACTTATATTTTTATTAATTTCGGTTTTTTTTTCGTAATACTTTAATTGATATGTTAAATTAGTAAAAAAATTAAAAGGAATTTAGTTAAATTTATTAAATATACAGTGTGTTTCAATAAATTTTCGGTTTCTTGATTTTGTAATGTCAGATTATCTCGTAAATTACTGATTTGCAGAATTATTTATATATATGTATCCGATAAAAATAGTACATATTATGTATATTGAGAAATTCTTAGCCTACTATAGAGCCAAAAAAAAATCCAATGCCAAAATATTTTATTACTCATCATCTTAATTGGATACATTCATTACAGCATACCTGCAACGTCTCTAGACCTTTCAAAAAAAAATATTTCTTCTTGTTCTGCAAACCAGACATCCACAGCTTTTAGTACCTCCTCGTTGGAAGAAAATTTACGACCTTTTAAACTTTTTTTTAAGTTGAGGAAAGAGATGATAGTCGGACGGAGAGAAATCTGGCGAATAAGGGGGCTGTTCTAGTAATTCAAACACTAAATCACGAATTTTTTGCATGGCAACATGATATTTGTGTGTAGGGGCGATGTCCTGCAAAAACAAAACACCTTTGGATAGCTTTCCGCGTCTTTTCTCTTCATTTTTTTCCCGTAGAGGGGTTAGGTATCTTTTTGATGATGTATGTATTTCGAAAATCAAATATGCTAGACCCCTTAATCCTCATATCATTTTGTCCAATTTTACGAGAGGAATCTACATGCAAACGTTGTAATTACCCTTAACGTTCGAGATGCTTATACCATTTTTTGCGCGATCGTATTGAAATAAATTCCGAATAAAATAATTTAAATTTCTTCGAAATGATCGAGATGTCAAAAGTGACATTTATACTTCTCGATCAGTATAAAATATATTTTGCATTTTGGTGAAATTTTTTATTACTTTTCAACGTCTGAACGGTAAGTAAATCACTTACCGACGTGTTAAACTTAGAAACCAGTAAACACAACCTACCGTCCTGACAACTGATGCTGTAAATAAACAAAAAAGATCAATCGCGCAAAAAAAATTATGGAAATAATAGTGAAAATGTATCCGAACAAATTCATGTAGATCACCAGCACTGCGAATACCAGCTTTGCATAGAATTTTAATATAGCATCGGTGGTTCAGTGGAAGAATGCTCGCCTTCCACGCGGGCGGCCCGGCTAAAGCATATGAATCGCTGCTTCGTAAACGAGAGAAAGACTCAGGAGAGAGCACACGCAGGCAAGTAAGGCATATAACGAAGCAACGTAACATAACGTAACGGTCAGATATTTTGCGTCGCGACCTCTGGTCGCTCAAACCCAACCTGACGTAAAGAACTAAAGTTCCAAAAATGGCTAGAAAATGCAATAATTGTCAACTTCACAGTTAATAATTGGAAGAGTTCTAGTGTTTTTACTATTCTTAAAATTGAAATGGTTCTCACTGTTTATAACATTGTATACTTCGCAATTGTCAGATACAAAATTTTCTCAATTTATATAAAAAAATGTTAGTATTTTTGGTTAACCTTGTCTATACTACCTACCATATTAAAAGATATCTATTGTTATAATATTTATCCCTCGTGAATCAATAAACCATATCGTAGAAAATATTCGAAATATTTATAAATTTACGGCATAAAACTATTTTTATTCCCCAAATATTCCACCTATAGCGATGGATTCTTAACGTAATAATAATAATAGTAAATTGCTATTATTTTTGGTGGAATGATCATTTTTTTTTTCGTTTCGAAATAGTCTCGCTGGCAGCTGTCTTGATACCGGTCCGCGCGTCCTTTCCATCGATCGGCATCCAAACGATCATTTTAATTGATAGACCGAAATGCGTCGAGTCATGCACAGGAGGTTTGAGTTTCACACCTCGGAATTATTGCTTGACACCTACCGAGATTTATAATAATAATAATAATAATAATTATCTAGAATTATACCGCCATAAAAATGTTTTTTAACGATAAAAAACACCCTGTATATAATACGTTTACTTCCGTTTATATAACACAACTGTTCGCACTTCCTCGTATTATTAAGTGGTGTCGATCCACTTAATTTTCCGTTTCGCGGTGACAGCCTCAGAACGTATTTTTCAAAACTTTTTAATTTTTCATTTCTTCACGCAGCAATTTGGGGCCGCCTTAACGGCGGGTACACAGGTGACGGCCTAGGGCTTTCGAAGAGAGAAAAAAAAAACACCCAGCACATGTCATCCGCTATTATTTAGACACGATCAGTTGTTACCTACAAGCCCCTTTTGTCTTTAATTAATCAAAATGTTGTTGGAAATTAAAAAATTCACACCAAGAAAAGTTGACAAGATAATAATAAGTATCCTTCAGAGCAGAGGAATATTTCGAATAACCCCGTATAGATTGTACGGCATTAAAATGGAACAGAGAGTTCCTCCCAGGCACAACTTTAGATGTCAGTAAACGACTAATTACCGAAACAAAAGACAATCGAATTAGTTGGTCCAAAGACAATGAAGTTTGTTTGGCCACCGCAGTACCGAAACGTCGCCTCCAGGCATTTTTCTGCGCTGACCATGCACCTGAGGGTATTTTCTATCCTATCTCTAGAGGGAGGCAATGTTTTCGACTGCAGATATATTTATGTGGGTGCATGTGTGTGGGCAGTAGAGCAAACACTCTGTATACACGCTAATTATCACAAACGTTTTATGGCTGGTAGCAACGTGTGTGTTTGTTTATATTGGAATAGAATGCGTGATTACATAGGCGGGTACGCGAATATTCTTCTTAAAAGGAACACATTCAATTTGGTTTGACAAAAGAAAGAACAAAAGCATTTTTCTATATAAAAATATTGGGACATTATAATTTCTTTTTCCTACGATCACTACCCAAAGTGGACTTTTGCACACTCAAATCTAACCGCTAAGTTGATGTTTTCCGCGATCTGTCATAATTGACATTATTTACGCTCTAGAGCGTACTTTTCCGCTCACCTGTTTCCATTTACAATAAACTAAAGAAAGGTAGTAAATAATAGATATATTAAAACAAAATGTAGAGCAGTCCGAATATTTTAGTTGAAATATTAATATTTGAAGATATTTCGAACGAAATTAATAAATATTCCTATATAATTTGACTGACATCTACAATTTATACAAGTTACTGGATTTACAACGCTACCAACAAATAGATGGAGGTGTATATTTTATGTTTAATTTTATTGAAATTATAAAAATTAATATTTACAACTTATTACAAATATAACGTTGTTAAGATTGACAATTTTCTTGATCGTTTTTGCAGATTCCTATTTTCATAGTATTGATTTATACGGACAAGTTTACGTAGTAGAAATATAACAGTCAGAAGGTAGGCAATGCATTATACACCTAGATGCAACAGTGATTGCATATTTAAGTACCTACCTACTATTTTGTGAAAATAGTAGACTATGGAATTAATGAAACGTCATTATTTATGTTTAGTTTATAAAAAAGTTGTCTGTTTATAAATAGCTATTTGAAAAATGGATAGTGACAGTGAATTTTCAAGCACAACTCCAGATATAGCAGATTTTGCTAAAAATATTACTCTTAATCTTCTGCCAACTAAATCCAGATGTAAATACGAAAAACGTGAAAAAGGTGATCGTAGAAAAAATCTTGTGTGCAATTCGAGCAGAAAGTGCGTTGCCGATTTCGGCAGATTGCCTCTCTGCCTCAAGCGGCAAAGTATCACTTTCCGCTCTTAATACACAAATAGCTAGTTCTACTAGCGTGCGGAAAAATTCACTTTTCCGTACTCATTTTAGTGCAGAAATAGTATATTGGACAACTAGTGGAGAATGTTCAACTTTTCTCACGAGTGTGGGAGTTTGTGGAAGGGCGAGTGCCGAAAAGTGAGAAAAGTACTTTCCCCACAGTTTGCACACTATACTTTTGCTACGACTGCACAAACTGTGACCAAAGTGTACACGCCTTTAATTTGTTTGACGACTTTTCTAAATATACCAAAAGTACACTTTTCGAAAAAGATTTTAATTTTGTATTTCTTTGCCACTGTACAAATTTTCCGTTTGCCAATTTATACTTTTTCTTGAAATTGCCGCAGCAAATCTAAAGTTACTTTTGCAGCTTTTTCCAATATCTCTGGCGAAGTATTATTAAAATCGCCACTATTATCAGTATCCATATTATTTATATTATAAATAAAATGGGTTCGTATACTTTTTTTGTATATACGGTCGTAGAAAAAATGATGTTCCTAACTCATGCGTAAAGGGTATTTGCCGCTCTTGACCGCTCCGCGTCGTTCGGGTCAACTGCAGTCGCGTGCGGGAAAGTATCACTTTCCACACTTGTTAGGAAAATAACTATTTTTTTTGTCTCACCAATGTTTTACTCCTCCTTTTTTTCTCAATAATCCAGCTTTTCTTGGACTTATTTTTCATTTCCTTCAATTTTTTTCCTTCCATCCTACTTTAACCTGTCATCCTTTATCCTCTGCAGATGACTTTTTTCTATGATGACATATTTTTCTTTTACCCCCGGTATTTTACTTTTTTTATTGTCCCAAGTTATTGTAGAAGCTTCAAGTGCTTTAACTTATAAAAAATATCATATTATCATGTTGTCTCCCAGACTGCACCCACCCCATTCTACGTGCAGCAAATTCGAAAGCTTTGTTGTTTAAATCGTAGGTAATGAGCTTTTGCTCTGGCAGAGCTTTTCATGTTGTTACCGATGGTTATTTTGGTAATTGGTTTTGGGCATTTACGTTGCGCTCACTGTCAAATGTGATTGCAATTGTCAAGTCACCCGATGGACTTCACGGACCGCAGCGGGGTCGAGAGTTGTTACTGGTGGTGGTGGTGATGGTGATGGAGTAGTGAAATATACAAGGGTGAAAGCACAGCGTTTTTTCGTCATTAGCTTAATGAAATAATCGGGAATATAGTGCATGTTTTCGTAAAGAGTCAGCTTTAAATTTCAATTATTAACTGTTATACGTTACGGGGGTATTACGAAAATTACATTTTTTTTTCTCGAGAGATGAGTATTTTTCGCTCGATTGGTTTCAATTTCAAAATGGAGTATTTCGAATTGACTCGTCAATGTAGATGTAGACTTTGATGAAAACTGATTCTAAATGATTTCACACAGTAGACGTCGTCTCAAATAGATGATGATAATGTTTGGCCGCAAACTAAACTTTTTTTTTCTTCAAAATAAATCATTGCGGTTTCACGCAGCATTTAATGCTTCTTATTTTAATATTATCTTAATAAGATTTTTATAATTTGGATCTCGACAACAAAGACGTTGGATGGTTTGTAAACGGTAATGGATACGACAATTTCTATCTTTAATTTTTATTGATAGATAGTTAGGAATAGTTTCAAATTATACTTAATTTGCATCTATAGAATAAGAATTGTGTCAACTCAAAATTCCTATTCATTATAGAAGATACCTCTAGCTCTAGCTGATTAACAAAATTCAAATCTGCTATTTCATTTCCTTCTATTCCAGTGTGTCCTGGAATCCAAAGTAAAGACACTATATTGCTCTCGCCTAGTTTGTCTAGGCATTCCCACACCATTTTAGAACTGATTACACAAGAGCTCAGTGCTTTAATGGCTGCTTGACTATCCAACATTATGAGTTAATCAATAAAGATAAAACGTCCTAAAACTATAGGGTGTCCCAGGCAAATCTGTCAAACTGTATCTCATATACGCATGGGACAAATACTTCGACCTATGTGTAGAAAATGTTGAAAAAAAAAAACGTTTGTCGTAACCATTTTTGTGTATAAACCTGTGGTCGATTTACTTTTTGCGTTCATTTGGTAGGAATTCCACGTTTTTTGAATATATTTTTTCGAATATTTCATTAACAAATTGATTGATAAATTATCTACAGGATGTCTATCAGCATCGTTTTCAAATTGACATTGTGGCTTTCGAATTGGTTTTGAAAAACAAAATCGACTGTTTCTTTTTCGTGGGTTATGGATCTTTTGTTTTTTGTTTGAAATTAATATTTTCTTGTTTACCAATTAAACGGATATTTATAAAGCAATTTTATAGAGTTAATAAGAGTCACATCGTCCATCTGACAAAAAAAATTGGCTATACGTAAGAGAGTGATTTAGGGGCATTAAATATTGTTGAAAATACAAGTTATTAAACGTATATAGGTAGTTGGGTAATTAATTCATATGTTATAAATCACCTTGACTACCGATATTTGAAAAATAAATAAAGAAAACATTTTTTTTTCGTATATGAATTTAAGTAGGATGATATTAATCTCTTGTTTGTAGTTGTGATGCTGTGCGTTATGCATTTAACGATGGTCAACTGCAATATTAAAGATTTACAGTTGTCACATTAAGCTACAGGATCCCTCTGCTCGACCCACCACATTTTTGGGTATATAACGACGCGGCCGTGCCAGCGGCGCACAATTAGGAAAGGGAACTTTTCATAAATACAGAAAATTTACGATCCTTTTGAAAATTGTCCAAGAAGCCCCAAGGATCCTACAGCTGGGCATACTACTATTCTACGTCACTCGTTTTGTCGGTTAAGAATATTGATTTAAAAAGCCAAAAGGAGTAGGGTTCTTAGACACTACCTAATGATATTATTTTGAATAAAAAAGCAAATTAGAAAGTTCCAAATTTCGACACTTATATCCAACAAGAAAAATAGAAGATATCTGAAATACACATAGATTCAAAAGTTTTGCATCACCTTCTTCGGATGCGAAGGAATTTTTTTGCGCTAACAATTTTTTGTTGGCTTGTTTATCAATGTTTACCATTTCAATACGTTCCATATCTTTTGCAATATACAGATGCTTACAGTTTTTTTCGTAACATTTTCAGTGCGATTATTTTAACATTCAGGGCATTTGATTTTTACGATTTTAAGTACAAACATGAATCGTCAAGTCATAAGTGAGATTGACCGTGCAAGAATAGTGGCTTTAGTTGAAGGTCATTCTCAAAGGTTTTTGGCAAAGTGATGTGTCTCGTGTATGGAACCGGTATCTCCAGACCAATTATCTTCGTGATAGACCTAGAAGCGGTAGAAGGCGTGTTACTAATCAGCGGCAGAACCGCTATATCCACCTATCCAAAGAAACCCGACCATGGCATTACCAGCACTCCAAAGAGATATGAGACATGCGTTGGGAGTTCAAGTATCGATCTCGACATTACGAAGACAAATACTTGCGACAGGTTTGAGGTGTCGCCGACCAATAAGAGTGCCCAGACTACAACCTGAGCACAGAGTTCGCCGACTACAGTGGGGGCCTTGCCTGAAGAATTTTGGAATTCGGTGTTTTTCTCCGACGAGACAAGGATTTGTTTGGTACAAGATAGCCATCGAATACGTGTGTGGCGGGATCCAACGAGAGTTGCTCAGCTTGCCCATGCTCGCCCCGTGCCGCCCTTCAGAGGAGGAAGTGCTATGTTTTGGGCTGGTATCATGTTAAATGATCGCACAGAATTAATTCATGTGGAGGGAACGATGACTGGTGATAGGTATCTCAGAGAGATTCTACATCCTCACGTGAGACTATGGCGCGCAGCTGTTGGCAATTCCTTCGTTTTTATGGACGATAACGCCCGACTTCATCGGACCAGAGCTGTAAATGAGTATCTTTAAACTGAAGGGATCAATCGTTTGAACTGGCCTGCCCTATCTCCTGACATGAATCCCATAGAACATGCTTGCCAGGGCAGTGGCAGCACGCAGAAATCCACCCAGGAGATTACAAGAGCTTGTTCATGCGGCCCAAGAAGAATGGCGAAATATTCCTCAACAGAATTTCAATAATTTGGTAAACAGCATGGGCAGGCGACTTCAAGCTTGCATAAATTCTAGAGGTGGAAATACTCTTTATTAAAAGTTCTCATGCAGGTTCTCACTTAACCTTTTCTTTAAAAAGAATGAATTTGTATTCAATTCATTTAATTTCTAAGAATACTTTTTTTGTTTAAAGCAAGTTTATTATTGGATAATAAAAAATTTTGACAAATATGCACGTTTTTTTTTATTGAAACTAATTATTTGATTAATCTCTGATCCATTTATAATGAACACATTTTTTTTCGGAGATTTAGGGTGATGCAAAACTTTTGAATCTATGTGTAGAAGAACAAATGAGGAGCTCATGGAATTATATGAAAACCCTCCAAAATCAACAGTAGTAAGGTCGCAGCGTTTAGGGCACATAGAGAGACTTGCAAATAGCAGAAAAACAAAAGAAGTACTTAGAAGAGGAGCTGGATGTAAAAGAAGGAGGAAAAGACCAAAAAAGAAGTGGATAGAAGCAGTAGAAGAGGATCTAGAGCTGCTGAACATACGCAGATGAGTAGGGGTGGCAAGACACCTTAGACCTTCATGGCCTGTAGAGCTATTTTATCTAACATTAATTAAATTTCAATAAATATAATAATAAAATGTATATAAAACAATATTTCAAGAAAAATCAAATAAAATTATCCAAATTTCCCCCCTTACAGAAATTTTTTCTGGTATGTATACATTTATAACATTTCTTGAATAACCATAATATATCAACAAGTTAACTAGGAGATCGTTACATGAATACCTATCTCTTAAATCCGATGTATATTATTTGTATTCAATTTTAAAACAATTTCAATATATCTCAGGGGATTATGTACCCGATGGACATTGTATAATGCCCATGATGATGGTATATAAAGACCGTACCAGTCAGATCCCATTTAAATAATTCACATGAAACGTTGTATAATTTGACAGATGAATGCCGGTAGCAAATCACAATTAGAGAAGTAGCAGTCAAAGCAGGCGTTAAATATTGAATTTTGACATAAATAAAACAAGCGACGAGAGATATACCGAGTCGACAATATTTTTTTTAATAGGAATGGAGCAAGAGAGATTTTATTGAAAAAAAAAACATATCGTGTTTTTAAATACAAGACTGAAATCTATTTTACTACACATTTAATCATACAAATAAAACAGAACACTTAGTCAGATGCTGCAAATGCAATACGCATATATAGAGGAAGCTCAAAAATGGAAGAAGGCTCAGGATATGGAGTTTACTCCATAGCACTAAGCCGAAGGATTAAGTGGGGAATGGGGAACAATACCAGCGTGGTTCAAACAAAACTGGCTGGTATCTCAATTGCCACAAAAGAACTAACCAGAAAAGGAATTTCTGTCAAAAACATGTCGATTCATACACCGAGGTGAGAAACACCTACTACAAGGAAATTAGAATAGCTAAAAGAAATAGCTTCAGAAAATTCTGTGAAGATATAAATACAACAACTGCTGCGGCAAGACTTTACAAAATTATGGCGAAAAGTAGGGTCAATACAGATATGGCTTTGAGGAAGCCAGATGGTGAATATACCCAAAATGAGGGGGAAAGAGTTCGACTCTTACTAGAAACTCATTTTCCAGGGAGTACCCCAAATAGGGGAGATAATCCTCTCGAAGTTCACAATAGGCCTTCAAGAGAAAGTATTACAATGACCAATGACCACATTTGTAGTAACGATAGGTTGAAATGGGTCATGAACACCTTTTCACCTTTCAAGGCACCAGGAGCAGATGGAATTTTCCCAGCATTGCTCCAGAAAGGACAAGACGAAATTCTACCGCATCTGATTAGAATTAGTCGAAGCAGCTTAGAACTGGGTTATATACCTGAAGCATGGAGAAGGGCAATAGTAACCTTCATTCCAAAAACTGGAAAAAGGGACACAACAAACCCCAAATCCTTTAGACCAATTAGTCTAACATCATTTGTACTCAAAACGATGGAAAAGGCTATTGATAACCATAATAGAACGGAAATCCTAGAGAGACAGTCTACCTCTCCACCCATGTCAGCATGCTTACCGGGCAGGCAGATCTACGGAGACTGCACTGGTACAACTGACGGAGGATATCCGAGGTGCTCTAGACAACCAAGAAAATGTAGTATGTGCATTTTTGGACATAGAAGGAGCTTTTGACAATACTCCACATGAGGCTGTCAAAAGAGCATTAAACAGAAGAGGTGTAGACAGCACAACATCCAAATGGATGTCGGAACTGCTCACCACAAGAATAGCAGAGACGAGGACGAGAAAAGACATTGTCTCCATCTGCACTACCAGAGGATGCCCACAGGGAGGAGTAGCATCCCCATGAATGACGGTTGACGAACTCCTGTGTGGTTTGACGGATCTCGGAGTATCCTGCCAAGGGATATTGTCATAACAGCCAGGGGGAAATTCGAAAACACCCCTTGTGATATTGTACAAAAGGGTCTGAACTATACAAATAGCTGTTGTAGGCAAGTGGGACTTAGCATCAACCCCACTAAAACCATCCTGATAGCCTTCACTAAGAAAAGAAAACTCAACCTCAAAACCATAAAACTTGATGGGAACGAGATTGAATGGAGACAAGAAGTCAGGTATCTAGGTTTAAGTTTAGACAGTAAACTCCTGTGGAACAAACACGAAAAGGAGATTACATACAAGGCAAAAATGGCTCTAATGGTGTGCAGAAATCTGGCAGGAAGAAACTAGGGTTGTAACCCAAAAATCCTAAGCTGGATGTACACTGCCATAGTTAGTGTACACACCTCTATGCAGGATGTGTGAACAGGAAGATGAAACTGTCAGGCATGTCTTATGCGAGTGTCCGGAGTTATCGTCAATAAGAGAGTGTGTGTTCGGTGAGTCTTGGCCTACACCTGCCGATATAAAGGAGATGTCTCCTATAGTGACCATTGACTTGTCCACCTTCCTGGAAGGACAGGATGGACGATAACCTAGTAGGACAACTCCTTGGGAGGATGTACAATGGGTCACATGTGGCCTAAGTGCTGTAACCCTACACTACTCTAGGTATTCTACAGATACAGATACACATTTAATCTTAATTTTAATTTTTCTTGGTGTACTTAATGGTGATCGATAGTATCTTGATAGAAGAGTGAAAAAAAATATAACAAAAGCCATCAGACTAATGATATATCTCTCAAATGACAGTGTAAAAGTGAGTTCAAAGGTCGTTTTCGGCTTTTGCCGCCGCCGCACAATATCCTAACAGGTCGGAATTTGACTTCATATATAATATATACTTATCGCTTGAAATTATCACAGATTCATTTTAAAAATGTTTGACACTCGTAATATCAAAAGTCACGATGGTTGACGGGTTTTTATATACCACCCTATATAATTATAAAATGAATATTGGTAGAGCAATTTCATTAAAAAAGCACTAGAGGACGTGTTAAATCTTTATTTGATTAACTCGAATTCGATTAAAGTCGATAGGAACATGTGATGGTAAACAGAGTTAAGCGAAATGAATAAATTAAGGTTCCCCCAAATAATATAACCATCAACCGGGGTATTATACATATCTACGATGACGAGCACGATTTGAATAAAGGCACTACATTTTTCCCCTCTAGGTCACGTTATTAATTTCTTCTTTGTAAATATAAATATATAGTTTATTTCCAGGTAAAAATGGCATATTGTACACGCGCCGACACCAACATTACTAAGTTAGTTTAGTAGCCAAGCAGTCTCTGCACCTGAACCACCTGAATGGAAAACGAAACGAAGTAAAAAAAAAATCCAACAACAATCATCGACGAGGAAAATTTATCGTTGACATTTCCGAAAAATGATCGAAATAAAAGTGAATGGAATAGCACCGGAGTAAAGGGCTCCCTAGAAGTCATAAAATTGACAATTTGACATGTGGACATGCAGCTTGACGAATCATCGAAAGAAACTGCAGGTATGCGCTAGGCCCCCCGGGACTCGGGGCCGTCGGGATGGTTCCACGAAGTCTGTCGTAAAAGAGAAGAACTCATCTGCTTGAGAAAAGTATACAGGGACGGATTTACTTTTAGTACTGTAGCTCTTGTATAAATCTGACCAAAAAATATTTAGCACTAACTTATTATTAAAAGAAGTACCTTCATTTATTCTTAGTACCATTTCCCATTCCCGAAGCTTTGTGTTCTGTTCGGCGTAATAGGTACCACTGTCTTAAAGTCACAAGTTCCTTGCTTTTACAGCTGCATTTAGTCGTGGAACACTTCCTTTTGCAGTTACAACGTATATAGCCTTTCCCTCCACTTTTTGAATTAGCAGAAGCTGCTTCTCTTAGCGACATTTCTTTTGTTGAAACTTCGTCCATGGAAAGAAACTGATTACGCGTGAAAAGCTGCTTCAAGGTACCATTTTTGTAAGCTAATCTATAAAAGTCTGAATCCTCTATTCCAACAACAACCGCTAACACATTTCGAGGGTCTGTACGACCACGGTCGACATCAGGGACTTGATTTCTTACGGCATCACCAATTTGGGCAGGAGGAAACTTTTTTTTGAGGTTCGCAACATTTTTGTTGCTTGAAGTAGAAGATTCTCTTTTGCAGCTACTCTTTTTAAAGAAATTAGCTCGTGTTGTTCAGTCATTGCTTGAGATGAAGATGTCTAAAAACTTGTCGCGACCTGCAGTGTCCGAGGTTCACCGGACCTCATTTGTGTTTGTTGACATATACCGGTGAAAGTCCGAATGTATAATAGAATTAAGAAATGTTCGGACTTTCGGTCTTTCACGGTAACATATACATTATATGAAGTCCATCTCTGTACTTTATGGTACCCTAATGATACTTTCTTGCTCGGATGGGTCATGGGTTCTAAAATATCTAGGTATATACCTACAGGTAATAAATTATATATGGACAGGAAAACGATCTGTGTCGGTCGTTTAGTTTTTGACTCGAAGCTATGGTTTAACACATTTTTAAACATGACAATTATTCAACAATTTTTAGGTACTTTTTTTGAATAACTACTTACACCACCCATACGAGCGCGCCCGTCAAATCGTATTCGGTTATTAATTTTGGGAATTTTTTTTTGGAATACTAACACAATGTTGCAAAAATAAATTATATACATGGTGTTTTTTTTTTTCAATGCGATTTAAAATTTGGAATTTTGTTTCTAGAAATTTCTAGTCTGAGTAGAATGGCACCCCATAATTGTAAATTCTGCTGGTAAGTGAGATAAATTTGGCACGTAAAACTTGTCGACCATACTCTAACCTTTCTGTACACTTTTTCAAGCGATATTTTATAAAGTGTATGGAAAGCGATAGAGTGAGCCTTTTGACTTGCTTTCTGTACACATTTTCTATATTGATGTCAAGTCCATGGATATAAGCGAAGGATTTCGTCTTTTTAAAGATATACGTTACCGTTTATAGAGACACAAGATGCAAAAAATGGAATTGACTCGCTTTCTTTACACTTTTTCAATGGATATTTTTTTAAATTCGCGCCTTTTTAACGTATACTTATTAATAGTTTGAAGTATTATTTCAAGTGCATTTAGCGATAGATTCGACTACTAGCTTGTAGGCAAATATGTCCAGCCATCATATTTCCAGACCTTATGACTTCGCTTGCCCCCAGGTCAAACGAGCGTTCAAATTACCCTAATATTTGTTAAACTTTTTTATGAAACTTTGTGACGAAACAAAGCTAGACAAAATGAACAATTATAATCAGTGAGATATCAAATAAATATATAGATTCTGGATCCTTTCAAGGTTCAATAGATCTTTTTTTTGGTTTAATAACCTTTTTCTTTAAGCTCAACAGATTCCCGTATTGAAAATAACGCCGTTTTGGCAGGAACGTATGCTGTTACCGATCATTATCAACAAAAAGAATTTGTAATAGAGATATTTAACAATTTTAATATTTAAATTTTCCTTCCAAAGGCATTTAAATATCGTGCTTTAGTAATTTACTTAAAAACAATTTGGCGGTCCTCCTCGGGGGGTTGATACTTTGAAAATAATTTTTTTTGTTAAAACGCAACGTATACGTATACATAACAATGGTATAACGACTCTATTGTAAGTACTCAATACGTGTACTTATAGTCAGCTGGCGAATTACGAAAACCTACAGGGTTTTCTAATAATTTTCAACAAACACGACATTTCTTTTGATAAAACAATTTCAAATTGCGTATACCTTCGAGGAATAATGGTACTGGTACCTATGTGATGCCTTTTGGTCAGTATAATAAGTTAGCAAAAATATTTAAATAAAAGACATACATTCCCTTGAAGCTAATTTCAAAAAATCATAAGAACGTTGAATCGTTACGTAAATAGAAGTAGGAAGGTCGCACGTACGAAGTCAAGTTCAGAACGTGAAAAAAACATAAATAGTATTATTTATGTTTACTTATGATGAACTTGACTTGTGGTATAAATATGCAAACGATAGTGTTTTAAGAATTATTATGTGAATGTTAGAATATGATACAGGTAGTTGTTTTATTCCTGTAAGATGACCCTCCGAGTGACCAGCAATACCATCAGTTGTGAGGCCGATCCACGTCGAATACCACCCCGAAACAACCCCATTACACCTATATCGACCACTTGTTTTGTATCTGCAAGTTTTTAAAGATAGTTGTGAAGTAAAAACTCATCTAAATGAATTATTCGGTCAAATCTCACAAAAATAACAAAAACAACGTCAAGAGGAATGTACATGATTAATTATTACATTGATCAAAAAATTACCTATTAGTTTCTAAATGATATCGGCTTTGAAACGACGAAATAAAAAAAGTTAATACGAAAATTAAACGCCGTATCTACCATATGTACCGCATTTAATGGTTTTGGTTGTATGGAAGTGGAGAGAGAGCTGCATATTAACCCAACGAGTGAGTTGGCTTGGCCGGCATCGACGATCGTACAAAAAGCTTACCAATATGCAAAGTCAGCGTTATTAACAAGGTGCAACAAACCAAGACCCATACTCACGCGGAGGTGCTGCCTTTCAAACACACGAGCGTATCACCTGAATAACACGTAACATAATCATAACGTCCTAAGGAACATAATTATAATTATTTGTGCTTATTTTGAGATCTGAGAATGTTGTAGCTCTTCCTTATGTATTTTGGGGTGACATTCACTAAGACCCAAAAGATCTATTGTGCCCCCTTACTTCTACTCAGTTTCTGAGGAGAGTCTCAGAACCTAGTAGCTCGTTTAGTCCTATTTCCCGGAGGAATTTTATGATGTCTGCAGGCTTCAACTTAGGTAAATGCTCCTCTTCTATTCAGTAATCTCCCAGGTGCTGTGCTCTAGGATACTGAAGTGCTGTGCAGTTGGAAAGTATGTGGATGGATGCCACAAAATCTGCATTCTTCTTCCTCCACTATTTTGAGCTTTTTCAGGTGCCCATTCATGCGACAATGTCCCGTTAGGAGCCCTGTTAAAACTCTTTGCACATGACTCATGCATTCATTTGATCACAACAGGTTGTAGCGGATTTCCGCTTGAAAGATACTTGGGGTTTTTCCCAAGCTTTCAGAGTGTTTGGTTCCTGGCCCGAACGAACACTCCTATCCCAGTTCCTTCTATTGCTTTTGAGCAGTCTGTGTACCATTGAATGGCATTCTTTCCAAGTCTGGTAATGGTATTTGGATCCCATTCCTTCTTGTCGCTCAATTCCGTGAGGAATTTCTTTCAAAACAGTTGTTGAAGGAACTCTGGCACCTCAGTATTCCGTTTTTTTGTGTGTTCTTAGTTGCATTTTCTATGCGAATAGTATATTTTCAAGATCCTTTTTGGAGAAATCCTACCTTGGGCGACTCCAATTACTTTTTGCCGTGTTCATCAGACTTTTTGTTCAAATCTCTCGTGCTGTGGTTTTTCACAAACCAAATGCTAGTTCAGAAGTAGAAAATATTTTCTTCGCTAGGACGTCTTCCTCTCAAATGTTATCCTAGTGGAGTTTGAATGTTTTTCTAGGTAGTTCCAGACCAGGACATGCTATCACTTCCCAATGTTTCCAAACCTCGCGTAAACCTTAATATCTTGACTTCTTGATATTCTTAGTGCATTTTTTTGTTTAGCGATAGAAGAAAGTCATCAAAAATGGAATACCATTTTGTTTTTGGGATATAAAAAAAACTTCCTATAAATTAAATAAGTTTAATGTTTTTACTAATCAGTCATACATTTATATGTAGTAATTAACAGCCTTCAATCAAATATATTAGTTATCAAATGAAAATCTAACACAAAAAACAAAATCACAAATGAGTAACCAAATATGGAATAGGTATCCATATATGGAATATAAGCATAAATCAACATAACAATAACAAAAATGGACATTAATATCTTTGAGATCAATTAAATAAATATAATATATTGTGATAAATGAAAGAAGTTACATAATTACTTGCAAAAGTCACAAACTCAGGACCAGCACAATCATAATGTGCCCAGAGCCCACACATCAAGCATATAATTCAATATTCCATAATTAGACGCCGACGACTGTCCATATTTGGATTTTTATACTAGTTCAAATTCTTCTAAATATTTTTTAAAGTCACAATTTTTTAATGACAAAAGATCATAAAATGGTGAAATAAACATAATACCGATATACTAAATAGTATAACACTTACGTAAACAAACGTAACAGCTGGTAATACTCGTTTATTACTTACCTTTAAAATTTTCTGCACGACAACAAAACAAAACACGCCTGCCACACGTGAAGCATTCGCGCAACTGACTCGATGGTGTGGGTGCGATATTTAGTAGAACGAATGAAACAGAAGATGGTCGAGTGTTGCGTTTCATACTTATAGTCTTAGAGAAATGAAGGTATTCCATATTTGATGACTTTCCTCTACTTTTCAACAAACCATAATAACCCTGTCGTGAATATTGACGAGTCGCCGATGATCTATCGACTATAATATTAACACCTTCTAAATCGTTCTCGTGTGCACCAGCTAGGTAGATGTTAGGTATAGAAAATCCGCGTTAAAAGTCAACGTCTAACGGTACTACCAACTCAAGTAATCATTACTATTATTTTTTTTTTCATTTCATTTCTTCTCACCTTAGTTCTTGTCACTGTAGAATCCGGAGTTGTGCTCTTGTACGGTTTTAAATTAAGATATATTTTTTATTCGTTTTGATTTAAAAGATAATGAATGTAAAGGACAACTCCTGGTGAATTGTTCCACCATTCTATGGAAGTTAAAAATTAATTTAATATCAAGAAATTTCATCTGTTGAAGTTGAAACGTCGTTTTGTTTATTGATTTTAAAATTTCGTTTGAAAAATAATGAAAAAGCGACTTATTACGAACGGTAACCCCTGACTGCGTCTTTTATTACGCTCTGGAGTAATATCGCGCCCAGCGGGGTGCTCTAGGTGTCCACCAGGAGATCTGAGATTAGTTTTTAAACCGATGGGTTAATAAGTAGCCGCTTTCTATTGTTAACGTTTCGTGTTAGATTTTCACTAAGCTAAGCTTGTCGAATAATGCCATTTTTCTACAAGGATTATTTTTTTCTTCTCCATGTTTTTGTGTGGGTGACAATGGAGGTGAATGTGTGCTAATTGGTCAGTGAGTTCTAAGAATGAAGTTCTTTTAAACGAAAATTATTTTTAAAATATTTATTTACAGTACCTAATTTTTTTTTTCGGTTAAGTTGGGTACAAATTAGGGAAAAAAATGTATCATCTTCATACCTCAATCTAAAAATTCCAAGAAGCCCTAATCATCCCTTTTTGGTTCTACAAAACACGTATCAAAATTAAGTTTTATGCAAGTCATTGTGACGTGTTCATGGGCGCACACTAGGTGATTTTTAAAGGAAATGTAACAATTCAATATGAAATAAGCTAAGAATAAACATTCTTGGAACGTGCACTACAATACATCCCATTTCTATAATATTATAAGAATGTTATTTCACAAAATATTTCTTCTCCCAAAACAATTTTCATCAAAAATACAATTTTTTAATTCTAAAATTCAAAAATATTCAAATAATATTGTGGTCTACATAAAAGGATTTCAACTTCCCTTCATTTTTTTTTTAAAATTCAATGGGATAACTCAAAAAAAATTTTTAAACAAAATGTTAAACGAACTTTTGTAAATTTTTGTTTCGTCACTGGTGGTGGCACCTCATTAAGACAGATTCGGAACGCATGTTTGGTACTGCTGACTCATGACCGTCTTGATTAACTTGTCAGTGTTTTTACTGTAAACGCGGCCTTTTTCGATTCCCAATTTTGAAACTTTTATAATTAAACGAAGAGAAAATTTTTATTAATTATCAATTTAAATATCAAACAACCCCTGTATACACTTTAAATCTGATAATAGTAATTGGCCGTACGCTTCACACGCGTAAATCGAACTCCTGGTTACCGCTAAGCAACCACTTTTGAAACCGAATCCGAAAAATAAAAACCGTGCAAATCACCCTCCAAGTCAAAATCCTCTGCCTAGCTATCAAAACATTTATGCCGCGCACACGACACACAGGAATTGGCTAATTAAACGCCTAAAGCGGATTTGGCTCATTAGCGAGGACCTTACGGGAGTATTGCGGAGCCTCGGGGAAGCTCCGCACCTTCGTTTTTGGTTGGACCAGAAAAGCAGAGTAGTATTACAATAATTCCTTCCAAATCTAGAGTATCATAAACTAGCAGTTTCTTTAGTCCTATTTCCCGAAGGAATTTTAGGATGTCTGCAGGCTTCAACTTAGGTAAATGTTCCTCTTCTATCCAGTAATCACCCAGGTGCTGTGCTCTAGGATTCTGAAGTGCTGTGCAGTTGGAAAGTATGTGGATGGAGGTTTCTTCTTCCATTCCACAAAATCTGCATTCTTCTTCCTTCACTATTTTGAGCTCTTTCAGGTGCCCATTCAGGCAGTTTTACTTTGACGTATGCATTCATTTGATCTCAACAGGTTGTAGTCACTCAGAAGAGTCTTTGATTGTATAAGCCCTACTAAATCTTTCCAAAGGTCAGATCTCCTCTCTTTCTAATCTTTACCTATTCCTTCCAATATTACATTGGGGCTGATTCCGCAAAAGGGTTCAGGCCCCCAGAAAGGTATTTCAGCAGTCCCCCTCTTTCCTAGTTCATCTGCTACTTCATTTCCTCCTATTCCAGTGTGTCCTGGAATCCATAGTGTCCCGTAGGTAGCCCCGTTATGGTGCGTAGTTTGTTCCTGCTCATTGAGAGCAGTTCTTTCGCTACTTTTTCTGTTGGTTCTTTTATGAATTTCTTCCCATGTGTTTGTCTTCCCTTTTAACCATGACCTCGTCTTTCCTTAGTGAAGGCTATCAAGATGGTTTTAGTGGGCTTGATGCTTGATTATTGATGAAAATTCACAATTTCTATCGACCCCAAGACGAAAAAATAAATCTCAATTTTGTCAGTTTCTAGTTCATCCCTGTACAAAATGATGATTGGGAGATATCGTTGGGAGTTGACTGCACTAATTAGAGGAAGTTGGTAGTCGCCGGTCGCATGGCAACTCCTCAACTTCCTTTTCTTTTGCTGGCTTTTATGATATTCCAGAAGTTCGGGAGGTCGCAGCGCGGAGAGGATGTTAATGGAGTGCTGGGAATACTTTTAAGGAAACCAATACGGCACACACTAATCATTTTTTTTTCAGACTCACCTTCAAAGTCTCGAGTAGAAAAAAAACAAAACAAGTTGTGTGTATGTTTTAAGACTGAACTTCGAGATCGTACATCACCGAGATATGAGATCGAATTTTTTGAGTATTTATTATACATTCCGAAGAATTAAATGAGCTGTCTCAAATTTTAATTGTTTAAATAAATTTAACAAGCTCCCGTGGTAGCTACATCCTTTTTAGCTAATTAGATACCAAGACAAGATTATACGGGGTAGATAAAAAAAATAAAATTAGTGAGTAAATGTCAATATTCAAGATGGAAGAGATAGAAATACCGCTCTTTGACCGAAAGGATCGGTAAGTGAAAATGATTAGTGAGTGTGATGATGAGCGATGTGTACGATCATTAGCTAGACGCAGAATGCGACCTCCATCTTGACAGTTACAAATCACGCAAATGCCATACCATAGTAGTTGTAGGCTCTCTGGTCGCTAACATTTCGATGAATTTATATATCATCATCATCGCCATGCTTGACAGAAAGTCTTTTTTCATTCGTGAATATTTTGTGAAAGGATAATATTATACAGGAGCGTAGAATTTATACAGGATTAATTCATGGAATATTCATATAAACTTTCTTTCTTTCTTTCTCTTATCCTTATGCCTTCTCAGGCGTCGGATTGGAGTTCTTCCTGAACCCATGTTTTCCATTCTTTTCTGTCCCTGGCTAATGCCTTCATCTCTTCCAAAGACTTTCCTTTGTTCTTTACAATTTCTTCAATCTGGTCTATCCATTTCCTCCTGGGTCTTCCTCTTTGTCTTTTTCTTGATATTCCCATTTCCATTACATTTCTCGCTATTCTATCTTGCTTCATTCTTACTAGGTGGCCAAACCAGATCAATTGTTTCTTTTTAATATTTGATATTATTGGGTCTTGATTAGTTATGCTTCTGATTTCTTCGTTCCTTACTTTGTTCCATTTCGTTTTTCCTGCTATTCTCCTTGAATATTTCATTTCCATTGCATTTATTTTTGTTTCATGCTTTTTCTGCAGTACCCAGTTCTCACTGGCATAAGTTATAGTTGGTACTGTAATTTTGTTGTTGTATTTTGTTATTTATATCAATGTATTTATGGCTAAGTAATGTTCGATTTAAGGAATAATATAATCTTGTTGATTTATCTGCTCTGTTATTAAGTTCTGCGAACAGTTATTCACTTTTTCTTGCAACAGGACACGATCGAAAAACGTAAAGTGAAACTCTACAAACAGCTGATAATTCAAAATATCTTGGTACAACCCTGGAGGCTAAATTAATATGGAAATAAAACTTAAATACCCACAGTATGGATTGATCATTGATTGAAATTAATGCACGCCTCTGTTTTCGTAAAACCAACTAATGCCCAATGTCATTATTGGGAAACTCCGATTTATTAATCTGACGAGTTAGGAATTTTTGTTTGACATTTACCGATCCCGACACACTATTGCACATCACTCTGTATGTACATTAAGAGTAATTAGTTAAGGATGGTAGGTACAACTTAGAGGTATAGAAGCAATTAAGGCTTTACAAAAGTATTTAGATCTAGGCCGTTGGAAATCAGAAAAAATAGGAAAAGCAGCTTTGAAAATGGGATTTTCAGATTTTATTGTCTAGGCAAATTAAATTGGACATTTAGGATGAAAATGGGCCTTTTTCACGCGTTTTTTCGGATATAATTGATTGAAATTTAATACACGTCCAAGTCTTTTTGTTAATTTAATATTTTTTGTTACTTGTAGAGCAATTCTGACCAATTTAGGGTCGTTTTTGACACATAATTTCATCAAAAATGGCACAAAAAACCAATTACTTGAAGAAATGAGGAAATTCTATGCTTTTACGTGTTTTTTTTAACTTGAACAAAAAAAAGGCCCATTTTTTAACCTAAATTTCCAATAATAAGCATAGTGACAAAGCACTATTATATTTTTTGAAAAATACATAAAAACCCATCTAGACAATTAAATCTATTGGAGACGTCATTTCCCATTTTCAGAGCTATTTTTCCCATTTCGAACGGCCTAAACAATAAGGTATTTGGTTATAACCTCATGATCTAGTAGTTTATACCCTCCCAAACAAATACAAATAAACATTTTTTCACAAATTTGTTGCTTACTTACTTTTGCTTTTAATATTATTATATCAACATTATCAATTCTTACTTCATGTTTATCATCATCATCATCAACATTTACTATGAACTTACTTAACATCTATAGCAATTTCAAGCTGCATTAACTCATGAGCTGTGACGTAATTATAAAAAAAAACTATACTCTAATTGACAAACGACATCTTCATTAACGATTAAATGTTAGAAAAACATAGAAACCATTAAAGAAAAAAATATATATTGGAAAAAATTATTCCTCTTCTTCTAATCATGAGAACTCGAAGAGTACAAATCCGAGTTATCCATGACATGCATAGGCGGACGTTGATGAGATGAATCTTAATCTTAATATTCCCAACTAATAAAACTTTAGAAAACAATTTTTTTTTAAATTGTTATAGAAAACAATGTTTTTTTGTATTGCTCTATTTATTATCTTGACGAATACCTAAACAAGAACACTGAGAATCAAAAGTAGATAGATTATTTATACTAGTAGAAGCCAATTATATTATGAAAAAAGGGCCTGTATATAAGCATATCAGTTTTCGAAAAAATCGTAGAAATAATAAGTTGCTACACTACACTGTTTAAATTATATAAAACTTCTTTTTAAATTTAGTGTATTGAAAATGTATTTGCTACGCCACTGGTGGTTGTGTTTATGCGAGCGTAGCCGAATCACATTTGATTTCACGGCGGATTTTCTCGAAATGTATTTACATATAAAAAGGGAAAAAATTCGACCACAAAACACAATTATCAGTTAAAATAAAAAACACATAACTAGCTAATGTCCAATTTCAGTACTGCGCCAATAAAATTGATTACACGTAAAAAAATTCAGCTCTTCTTTGGATATGACAAGCACAATGCCAATTTCTGCACAGCATCCGTTTCGATATTAGACTGAAAATTGGTTAATGTTTAGATAAGAAGAAGGAATTTCATGTCTTTAACATACTCATACTTTTTAACGGTTAGTTGTACGCGTAGACATTTTTTTTTCAAGATATAGTAAAAAGGGAAAAGCTCTGGTACCAACAGTACGAGACTTACAACCATAAATTTCGGAAAATTTCCTTTTTACCGAAATGTTCTGGATAGTTTATCTACCGAAAATGCATATTAGTATAATTTTATCTAAGACAGTTTTCATTTGCAACGAGCCCAAATGCACTGCTATATAATTTTTTATATAAGTCCGCCCCTGTACATTATTTTTGCTTCCAAATTTACAGTAATGTTGAGGACATGTTAGGTTATTAGCCCTGCAAAAAGAAAATAAATCGCCCAAAAAAACAAAAAAAATATTTCCAATTGAAAAATGTACTCCCACAGTGTATATTTAACTTAAAAATACCTCCAAAAACATTATGGTCCTTTCGAGCCGGATGAAAAAAATCAAACCCCAATTTGCTATCAGATAATATTTTAAGACACCTCGTGTAACTATTTGACTGTGACTTGTATAATTGACTGCTCATCACTTCCTGGTGGGAAGTCGAACTGCGTGTTCTACCTCAATTTCCGGTCTCTATGGTCAGAATCTCGGCCCCTCCCGTGTGCCCTAATTACCATCGATAATCACAGGAAATTATCATCGAATCTCCAAGCCTTATCTACCTGCAAATTGTCACCGATAGATGGCGCTTTACCTCACGCTTATGGTTATATTAAGTACATCAAAATAAATGTTTCTTTACGTCTTAAATAATAATTATTATTGTAAAAAAAATGTCTTACCATATACCTTATGAAAGGACTAAATATTGAGTCATTTTTTCGTTAATGTTGAACCATTAGATCAAAGTTATCTGTATTCAAGAGTCGTGGAGCTGTTGTACCGAAGTGGCGGGCATGTAATTTTTCAATGTAGGTAATTAACACGTGAAATATTACAAAAACAACTAGAATTATTAATCTTGAGGGCAATGGAGGTCTCGGGTCGAGATTGGACTGTCACGGGCGATACAAATAGAGTTCGGTCAGGACAGGATCGGATCCAGGATCAAATATAAACGTCAGTTTATGTTACACTCACTGCTGGTACTGGTATAAAATGTTAAACTTCTTGCGGAACCAGTTTATAAACTTATTATAGGAATATAAATATCAATTTCACAAATATAAATTATAGTGTTTCAGTTTAATTTGTAAAAACGTTGACCTTAGGTTAGGCGTGTGGTCTATAAGGCATAAGGCCCTCCACTGCCTTAGTTTAGGCGTGTGGTGAGTGGGTCTATAAGGCATAAGGCCCTCCACTGCCTTAGGT
>CAJUYG010000368.1:314776-326204 GCA_910591675.1 Galerucella calmariensis | reverse complement strand
TGTGGTGAGTGGGTCTATAAGGCATAAGGCCCTCCACTGCCTTAGGTGTGGCTTGTGGTGAGTGGGTCTATAAGGCATAAGGCTCTCCACTGCCTTAGGTGAGGCTTGTGGTGAGTGGGTCTATAAGACATAAGGCCTCCACTGCCTTAGTTTAGGCTTGTGGTGAGTGGGTCTATAAGGCATAAGGTCGTCCTCTGCCTTAGGTGAGGCTTCTGGTGAGTGGTTCTATAAGGCATAAGGCCCTCCAATTCCTTAGTTTAGGCATGTGGTGGGTGGGTCTTTAAGGCATGAGGCCCTTCACTGCCTTAGTTTAGGCATGTGGTGAGTGTATCTATAAGGCATAAGGCCCTTCACTGCCTTATGTTAGGCGTGTGGTGAGTGGGTCTATAAGGCATAAGACCCTGCACAACATCATAGATATTTGATTCGAGCCGCGGCGGGGCTGGCACAAATTATATGCTCTGCTGTTTCATCATCTTCCAGACATGATACAGATGACAGTGGCCTGTTAAAAGGCCTGTTAGACAACGTAGTTCATGCCTGATATAGTCTAACATTTGTTTAGAGACATTCTTCGGAGGATGTATAAAAGCCTTTGAATGAACCAATCCTGGTAAACGATGACCTTCCTTCAAGATCAGTTTGAACTAAAAATATCACACGATTTGGATGCTCACTACACCTAACTTCAAAGTAAAGTGTACAATCTCAAACTTTTGCAAAAAGAAAATATTTGAAAGTCCTTCTCTGTGGTTTGTTCGAGGCATCGTTTGTTGTAAATCATGAGAGAGAAACGAACGCATTAATGCATTCCCCCCCGGTCCCTCTCTCACCGCCCTTTTGTCTACCTCTTTGGCCGCCTCTCGCACGCTGCCTCTGCTACTGCCGCCAACAGGAGCATCACTGGCCGCTCTTACATACAGGGGCGGTCCACAAAATATACAGTATACATATATATTTCGATAAGTGCCACCAAACAGTTCTCATTTGGTCCTAAATGAGTTTCTAGCAAAAAATAGTAATGTACAAATAAAACTCTTTATGGGTAAATAAAAATTTATCGATAATAGCATGTTGTGTAGATAGCTCATCTAAATGCCCTTTTATGTGTTTTTTCCTTGATATGGGCCATAGATAACGACGAAAACAAAATAATATAGGAAAAAAAATCGAAACCCATCAAAATCGTGTTGTAGGTGAAATTCATTTTTTGATAAAAATCTGTTAATCGATAAAAAAGGTAGGTTGGTCGCGTGTCAACTCACGTGTAATTAGGTAATACGCGACATATTTGTTATTTAAGTCCTTTTTAAAGGAATATATGAAAACCGCTTTGGTAATTATGGTATTAGGGGGGATAATCAGCGACGGATTGGTAATTTTATCACTTAGAAGCTGCTTTATAAACATCGTTCTTTCTATAGTCTATTTTTATCTACGAGAGTAATAAAGCCTAATTTCTAACGAAAAACTTAGTAGTACAGTCATTTACAGAATTGGCCCAATTTCAAGCAAAAATATATCTTTTAAAATTATGTTGAGCAATTGTTTTTGGAGGGTGTAAATAATGTGAAGCCTGAAAACAAGAGAAAAGGCAGTAAATCATATGATTACTGATTAAATAGACTATAGTCGAGGGTTGGCAGAAATCTTCTCTTTTTGCAAAGTCCAAGCCAAGGAAAAAGGAAAAAGTGGACAAAGCAATAAAATTTTTTGGGGATTAAAAATAGAGCAACAATCAGAAAACAGCGTTCTTGATCTTGTATCAATTTGTCAGTAGAAACAGAAATTGAAAATAGGATCGGGTTGGTTGTGGGCTGGTTCGGTCGTCCTTGTCCACCGAAGAGCAATTGCGGTCTCTTTTTATGTTTCCGGTCGACCGGAAGTTCCGCTCGGATTCGGCTACCGGCAGAATATCCTCTTTCTCGTTCTATACATAATAGTCAAGTCGAATTGGTTGTTTCAAAAAACATCGTCACCTCTTGTAGGTTTCATTTTTCATTTCTTACTGTTTTTTTCTGTTTCTAAACCAAACAGATTTTAAAAAAACATTTTCAATGCAACAAATTTGGTCCTTCGAGCCGAACTTTATCCGGCATGTTCTGTTTCTCGCTGTACGGTGTGAATTTGACCATACTATTAGTTATAAACACACTCATCTCATCTATATATCTACGTGCAATTGTAGATGAACTTCCTGTTTCCGGTGCCAAGATACATGTTTTAATGATAACAACTTTTTTGTGCCCGTGTCAGGATACAATTTTATTTATATTTTTTATAGGCGGTCCACTTTATTGGTTGATGAATGGTAACGGGGTTAGTTCGACCATGCTCACGACTAATGGAGTGAGATTAATACCAAAAGTGAACTCTTAAGTCAAAATTTGTTCTCATTGCTTCCAAAAATACTAACCTCATTTCTTTATACACACCGAATTAAAAAAAGGGTCAGTCTACGATTACCTTTCTTCACCTGATACCATCGAAGCTTTCCCGGTGGAAAACCAAATAGAATTTTCATTACGTGAAGGTTGTTAGGTCTGTCTACAATTATGTCATTTTCATGTAACGTTGAGTGACCCGATAGTAATCGACAAGATGAAAAAACGAATCGTTCCACGTGTGAAAACACATGTTGCAACATCGCTAATTCATTACGTGCGTGACCGATTCGTGAAGAGATAGCGACAGAGGGCGCTGCTTATATCTGTGACAAATCGCCGAGTGCTGACATCTGATTTCAATCGTAAGAATTGAAAGTTAATTTCCTTATATTTAATGCAAACTATAATATTTAAAAAAATAATGTAATTCAATAAGCGAAGTATATTTAAAAAAAAAGTAACTGATGCATAAGGCCTTTTAAGACATGCATCCACCCAGGTAAACATCGCGGAAGAGTTTCAAAGTGGCTAAAAAGGTGTATCGACATCTCAGTCTATCTCGAAAATAGTTTAGTGCTATCGTTCTTTCTGTATCGGTTCAAAGGAAGAGAACGACTTCTCAGAAAAGTCCATTCGCATTTTTCTGAGATCTGCTAGACATGGCGGCGCGTCCCTCGTTCACTTTTAAAGTTTCTTTGCCCAGAAGTAATTCGGATAAACAGGTGTGCCAACTGCTAGAATCGTTTTCTACTGGCAAATGCACAGTGGCGGCGGCATGGAAAATTGATAAATTTAAAAAATAAAAAATTATAATCAGACGTATCTCTGTAAGTTTTTGAAAGGTTGGGTGACCCCACAGCACTTGGGCCACAATTGCCCCATTGTGCATCCTGTGATGCCTTTTGGTCAATAAAATAAGTTAACAATAATATTTAAATAAAAGACATACATTCCCTTGAAGCTAATTTCAACAAATCATAAGAACGTTGATACGTTACATAAATAGAAGTAGGAAGGTCGCACGTACGAAGTCAAGTTCAGAGCCTAACATAAATAGTATTATTTATATTTACTTATGATGTGATACGTGGTCTGTTCAGGGCAAGTAGTGCTTGTTTACTATCCGTAAAGATGTGAATTTTATTACGTGTGGTGTTTCTTTTGGTAATCTCTTTAGCGGTGATGTAGCAGTGAGCTCTGTTTGAGCAACGCTGACATTACAGCCCATCGCCCATTTAATGTTTAGATTCAGAGATCTGGAGTAAATTCCAAATCCTGAGCCCATATTGGTTTTAGAGCCATCCGTGAAGATGCGGATTGCGCCTTCTTCTGATGTGTCTTGTGTGTTATATTTAATGATTACCTTGTAGGGCCTATGGAAGGCATATTTTCAGGTGATTTTATAGAGTTTAACAAAAGCCTTTGCGTTTCATAATTTGTGTACGCCACTGTGATTTCGAGTGCATAGAGAAGCTCTGAACCATTAAAGTAAGGTATGATTTTAGCGAATCATTCTTTTACTTTTCTGGAAAAAGTATTAAAGTTTGACGTGCACCTATCTTTATCGTTACCTGCCAAAAATCCAGGTAAACATATTTGTTTTACTTCACTCAACACCGGATTCCTTTCAGATATTCTTACATAAAAATCTATTAGGTACAATTTTAATATAAATCGAGGTCGAAGTGCAAATTTTTTTATTCTTTAATATTACCAAATAACGGCTACTACTTTTGCGTGTGTGTGTTTTGGTGTTGAAAAAAAAAATTTCGATTTGTTACAAGTTCATAAAGCGCACTTCCTTCATCCTGTTTGATCACCGCACTCTACAAATTTATTTAATAGGTCAAATCGTTTGATTTAACTACGAAAAATCTGACGTAATCAAAAAGGTTATTAACGAATTTTTGGTCGAAAAGACACAGTCGATGCATTTACTGTATGAACCTTTACTTTGTGTGAAATTTAAACAACTGGTTACGAATTTTAAACTAGTTTAATTTCATAATTAACGAGAATAAAGCGAGATCTTTCAAAGTCTCGTCTCGTATCAATCGCATTACGATATCTTGTCTATTGCGAAGGTATAAAATACATATTTTAATTTTTTTTTCTATTCTCGTCTCGTATGAATCCCTAAAGACGAGATTTGTCGAGACCGAGACGAGATTTTTAAAAATTTTCACCCTATCTCGTCTATTGTGAAAGCATAAAATTAATATTTTGATTGTTTTTGCTAGTCTTGTCTCGTATGAATCCCAAAAGACGAGAACTGACGAGACCGAGACGATATTTTTCAAAGTATTACGATATCTTGTCTATTGCGAAGGTATAAAATACATATTTCAATTTTTTTTCTATTATCGTCTCGTATGAATCCCTAAATACGAGATTTGTCGAGACCGAGACGAGATTTTTAAACATTTTCACCCTATCTCGTCTATTGTGAAGGCATACAATAAATATTTTTATTTTTTTCCTATTCTCGTCTCGTATGAATCTCTAAAGACGAGATTTGTCGAAGCCGAGATGACATTTTTAAAATCTTTTACCCTATCTCGTCTATTGTAAAGGCATAAATAAATATTCTGATTTTTTTTTGTTAGTCTCGTTTCGTATGAATCCCGAAACGAGAACTGACGAGACCGAGACGAGATAACGATTTCTTGTCTATTGTGAAGGTATAAAATGAATATTCTAATTTTTTTCTCTCCTCTCGACTCGTAAGAATCCCTAAAGACGAGAACTGATGAGACCGAGACGATATTTTTCAATCTTGTCTATTGCGAAGGTATAAAATACATATATTTTTTTCTATTCTCGTCTCGTATGAATCCCTGAAGACGAGATTTGTCGAGACCGAGACGAGATTTTAAAAATCTTTCACCCAATCTCGTCTATTGTGAAGGAAAACAATAAATATTTTGATTTTTTTTTCTATTCTCGTCTTGTATGAATTTCTAAGACGAGATTTGTCGAGACCGAGACGAGATTTTTAAAATCTTTTACCCCATCTCGTCTATTTTGAAGGCATACAATAAATATTTCGATTTTTTTTGCTAGTCTCGTCTCGTATGAATCCCTAAAAACGAGAACTGACGAGACCGAGACGAGATTACCATTTCTCGTCTATTGTGAAGATATATAATGAATATTTCAGTTTTATTTTCTATTCTAATACGAAATTAAACGTCCACGATGCATATTACAATTGGCACACTACACGCAAACATGTTATTAATGCAAAAACATTATCGTTGGTACTTAAATTGCTTAGAAGTCGAAGCAGCAGGGGGTGTTCGCGTACAGGGATGCATCCACTCGTCCAAATGTACACCCTTTACGAACAGCAAACATACACTGAGAAAAGTAACGCTTTATTTTAAATAATAATAGAGTTAGTAAATAAGGAAGATAATATTTTAAATTATAACTTTCTGTATCAATTTTGTTATTGATATTCTCGTTTAAATTGTTTTTTTTAATGAAATGTTTTATCAGTGTAACCGTTTAAAGCCGTATGACTGGAACACCTCTTCATTTATACTCTGCCGCTGTTAAAATCAACCCCAATTTTAATCTGGATCCACCATATGGCATGTTTTTCTCAGAGGAATGTTGAATTGTCCCCATATATAGTAGTAGTAGTAGTAGTAGTGATCGTCGTATGTCCAATGACCGTTGAGTTGCGTAATTCAGGCAGTGATTGTTTTGCTCGGGGGGTTGTAAATGGTGATTTAATAGGGGGCGACTCGATAGCTACGAATTAGACGAGATTGTTTGATCATAAGAAGTTAATAATGGAGGATTTAAAGGAGATGAAAATAATATTTTTTGATAAACGACAATAATAAGTGTTTTAAAAAGAGTATATGTTTTTTTGTGGGTCCTCTTGATGGCGAAAGAAGTAGGTATAGTTATTTTCACTATCTAAGAAACTGACCTGAGCTTAGATGGGGTAATGACATGCAATAAAGCCGTAAAAGTATTAGTCGTGACAAAAGAGTATAATAAATTATTATACAGTGTGACCCATATAACTATACCACTGGATTCAGAATCATCACAAATGTAAACTACCAAAATTTTATGAAAACATTTTTATTTACGACAAAGTTATTACAACATGAATTTGGAAAAAGTGGTATTTTCATTAATTTTTTACGTAGAATGTAGACAAATTTTTGAAATGGCAACATGGTAAACAAAAACAAGGACTCAAATATATTGCACAGTAAAAATTTGAAGCCGATAACTCAACCCGTTCTGGAGTTATAGCTCCTGAAACTAATTTAAAATTGTGCTTAATAATTTCATTTATTAACAAAATGAAATCAACGAGTAGATACCAGAGAATTTCGAAAAGCTTATTTTATTTTAAGCTATACAAGGGTAATAAGAGAAATATATATTTAAATCAATAGGATTCTTTATCACAAAGGTTTATTTTTTATTATTTCAAAAAATGTTCGGGATATGAATTTGAAAATGTAAGTAAAAAATAAACTTGAATTTTTAAAATGAATCAATTCACAGTTTTTATCCAGCATCTTAGTAATTTTGTGATACTTATTGATAATCTAGCAGATATTTATCACAAATTCAATTAAACATACTCATTAGCCACCAGAATAATAGGGCCACTAAATCTTAAATTTTGATCTTTAAATAACGCGTATTTTTTGGATTGACAAGGTTAAAACAGTAAAAAGAGAAGCAGCTACAGGATACCTTTATTGAAAAAATTTATAAATGTTGTAAAATACTAAGTTTGGAGTTTGGTTTATGTATTAAATTTAATCTATTGTCTTTCAAAACTTTCAATATACATTTGAGAGTAAAATATATACGGATTCTGGTATAGAGACTTGCATAATATTTGAAAGGAAATTGATTACATGGATGATGAAAAGAAAATTTAGTAAATTCGTTCATCAGGAACTGACCAATTCAACTTTGGTTAGCTATAGAATTGAATTTTTGTGTTTTCTTGCTTAATGTACTTGTTTATATAATATATCCTTATTATAAAAATAAATCCGTAATTTTGTATTAGCAAATATTACAAAATATTTAGTGTTTAAGCTTTGCTATTAAAGAGAATAGTTATTTGTTTAACTAGGCAGCAAAGTAGTAGATATACTGCCGAGGCTAGGAATTCAGCTGAGGCAGTTAATTTACTTTGCTGCCGAGTTGAACATATAATTTTTTCTCCGATTGTTCATAATGATATAGGAGGATATTGTATTTGCAAATTATCTGAGGAAAGAAAAGGTGGCCTATTCGTTCAAAATTGTAGTAATTTTACCATCAATGTTAATAAATGTTTACGTCAAATGTTTTATTCCAATTGAGTATAACCACATTGCTGCCTAGGCAGGAAAAGTAATACTTTGCTGATTGATATGTGTCAGCAAAATTAATATTTGCTGCCAATCGGAGAAAAACATATTTTTCACTTGTTTGAGAAAGCAAAACTATTTTTTTTCGAATGTTACTCACAACATTTTGAATTAGACTGAAACAAGTCAGTAACAAAACGCAACAATGAAATACATATCTCAAAAAATAGTAAAAAATATGGTAATAAAGTATGGAGAAGGGAATAAATGGACCAGAAATTGATCACTAATTGTAAATCCTGATGATACTGGTTAAGATATCGAAACAAACTTATTGAATTACTAGTTTAAAAAAAAAAAAAAAATTGTCACAAACAAAATATACTCGTATCGAACAAAACCCTTAATGAACTACATATTTTTTGTGTGTCGGAACCCCGTACGAAACCGTCTCACGCGATCCTTCACACAAAAATCACATAAAAATTTCATTTATTGCGGAATTCTCACATCGTAGTTGTGGAAGTCTAGTCGTATAGCCGCGATTTGGTACATGGCATATGGTAATTACTGTACTATACTCAAGGGGGAGGTTTTTCCCCTTAATTCACCGAGGGTAGGTAACGCTGTCGTGATTTTACCGTGGGAAAGCCAGTACGTACCCCGTTGTACACCTGTTCGAGTAGTTCACTGAAAAGTTATCGAGATGGGTGATTATTTCGAGGAAAGATTTTTTGAAAATGTTCCGAAAATATTCACTTTCACTGTATCTTTTTCAAAATTTTCGAGATCCTGAAGACGAGATCTTATTTTATTTACGACTTAGTTAATTTAGTCGAGATTTATCTCGTTTCCTGGTGAAGTTATAATAAAAAATGGTTAGTATTTGGCCACACTATACCTTCATTTAAGTGTTCACCCCAATTCCCCAAATCTCTAGGGAAAATCTGTGCAGTTTTAATAAAAATAACAGTTTCCTATTAACAACTTTACGTCCACCTCTATTCCCAATGAATTATTTTTACGTAATCTGTGTGAACATATTCGTCGAGATTGTTTTACACGGCAAATACACACACACACTGTGTACAGGATGTATAATTATTTCTCCCGAAATTAAATAGTATATAATTTAGCGGTCGCACGGTATATGAAAAAAAAATGCATGTGTGTTTGTTTCTATATAGTTAATAATATATGGGGTTAGGTCAAATTTGTGGGATTTGGTTTTTTGTCACATACACTCGGATATGATTTTTTTTTTCATGTGGTCACTTGAAAGTTAATAGGTGGGAACAGATTGTTTTTGTAAATGTGGGAATGCGAAGCAATTGTTTTACTAGGGGTATTGATGAAATGGGGATGTCCAATAGCAAAATTTATGCTTGTACCATATTATCATATGTGGGAATGCCTAGGCAAACTTAATAATGAGTCTATTTTGGGCAAGTTATCAGTTTGTGCTTTTACAAAACCTTCGTTAGCCATATCTTCACTCACAAAATATGAGAGAATCGTCACTGAACACTGAACTAGTAAATAAAATATATTCTTCCAAAAGTTTTAAAATATCCTCGGAAATATCGAATATTAATGACCACTTTCCACTTTACGTTGACTTTTAGAAACAAAAAAAAGCAGACACAAACACGTAATGGTCTCAAACAAACATCTAAATGATATTTTTATGTCGATGAAGCAATTAATAGTTGATTAAAATACAATATAAACACACAACTACACATAACCTAATGCAATACCGGCCATATTGACATAAGTAAACACAAGAGATATGACATCACACGTATCATCGGTTCGGAAATCCTCGGGTTGTGGTCGGAAAGTGCATTGAAATTTGAATTCTATTTTAAAATTTGGGAGTAATTTCCAATGGAAACTGGTATATTTTCTATTATTAGTAATCTTTGATATCATATTTACTATAATAAATTAATATCCAAGCAAAATATGAAATATGCGTGTACTCTATTATTTGCTTTCTATATCCTTCCAGCTTCTTTCCTGGACTGTACTCTCCTATCCCAGATCCTTCTATTGCTTTTGAGCTTTATGTGTACCATTGATGAATTGGAGTAAAAATATATATTGGTTCTTGTGGTGTTGAGTAGAATAAATTGACGCTTTTTTCTGATTTTTTGAAAGTACGTAATTGATACAAAAATTGCGTGAGATGAAACTGAACTCAATAAAAAATAATTTGGGGTTCTTGTGGGAAAGTAAATGTTACTACTTATTTCTAAGAAAAATAAAGATAATAAAAGGTTTTTCGCTTTAGTTTAAGAAAATAAATTATATGACATTAAATGTTTTCTAGGAACCTTGATTCAGGTATTAATAACAATTTTTGACATAATTTCTATATTACCATTACCCATCAAGATTCTCATGGTAATAAGTTACAACGAGATGAAATCGAGAATACCAGGCCCGGCTTCCGTTTCCGGACAGGTGCCCCCCTCTCTCGTCCCTCACCGCACGCGATCTATCGCTCCGGGGAACTACGCTTGCTCGATGGTGCGAAGAACCCTGTCCTGGTCTGCTTTGATCTAATTGCTACAACTCGACAAATTAATCTAGTTCACTTAGTTTGTCGTTTGTTATGATTTCGCAAATAAATGTCAAAAAAATAAAGGTAGGTACCACGGTTCAATGTTTTTGGAAATTACATATTTGTGTATAAAAACAGATGGTTGTTATAACTACTAATATTAATGACTTACTAAATTTACTTATACACTGTGGGCCGAAATAGAGGAGTACATGTTTTGATTGAAAATATTTTTTTAAGTTTTTTGGGCAATTTATTTTCTTTTCGAATATTCTATTTTTGCTATAAAATAGGAAAATAGGAAAGAAAATGACAGGTTCGAGTTTCCGTTCACCCTGTATATAAGAAAGAATATAATTGAAATTTAATAGGATACGGAGATATTGCATCGTATTACAAAACTCTGTTTGGCAAAATACATTTTTTTTTCTTTAACGTACAACAAGCTACAGAGCGTTGATTTATCTACGATTTTCACATAAACGTGTCCATATCTTTTGAAGTACTCTGTATAACGTGGCAAAACCTCATATCAAAAGCTTCAAAAAAATGTAACCAATCCGAATTCGGTATAATATACAGAGGTTCCCATTTGAAATATCATATGTTTGGTTTGTAACGGAGTTATGCAGCACTCTGTATAGTTCGATATACCTTCAACACATCTACTATTTTTGTTGATATCTCTTAAAATAACCCATATACCGAAGTTTGTCGTAAGGTTGGTACACCCTCTATATTAATATCCCGTCCCAGGGTAGGTATATACTTGTTTTATAACCTGTAGATTTAAAATACGTAAAGGATTTAGAGATTTTAGTATTCCAAGTATTCAAAATAATTTAAAAGCACTTAAAATTTAATCTTCAGATTTTAGATAACGGGTTTTGTCTACCGAGAAAAACCAAAATAACGGATGTATTTAGAAATTTTGAGAATTACTATAAGTAATAACTATTTTTTTTTCAAATTTACCTGCTTGAAAGATAAAATATTTTGATTTGAAAAAAAATCCTGTTAGTACTTTTTTTTCTTCCAGATATCGATTAGACGAGTTTCGTTCAACAAATACAAAGTTCAGGGTTGCAAATTTCTATGGGAAACATAATAAAAGCATGAGGAGAATATAA
>CAJUYG010000368.1:286853-309046 GCA_910591675.1 Galerucella calmariensis | reverse complement strand
ACCACACAATAAGGAATTCAGATTATAGATGAAAGCTTCCAAGGTATCTCTCATATCTTCAACTGCAACGCTCGAGCATTCCCGAAAAATCCCCTATTCGCCTTCCTAACTATTACGACAATTTTATAATACTAATTTGGAAACAGCAAATGACAGTCGAAAAAATAACATTCTGCATATGCATCCCTTAAAAATCAATGAGCGTCCAGTGAATATTTGCGTGTTTTCTTTCGGATGAACTGGCTCAACGAAATAATGTGACTGTATAGCCTTAGGGTCGGGGAGCCTTAAAACGTTGGGACCGCAGTTATTCCAAACAATAGTTTTCAACTTTCAGCTTTATTCGATGATATTTCCAAGTTCGTTCGGCCGTATTATACAATCGCGGATCGATATTTATGTCTACACTTTTTAGTTTTATACCGAAAAACTTGCACAACGTTTCTTACTTACCCTGTATACAAGTGGAAGTATAAAAAATATTGGCACACACCTCGAAAATCTACCTGAAAATCAAACTCCGTAAACACTCCAAGGTTTAAAATTTAAAGCACCGAATAAACAAAATTTTGAAAACTTGTAGAAATATTTTTATAGTCTTAAGTGAGTAAAGAAAGACAAGTGGTTCTGCTCTCAAACTCTCGATAACGGGCTACTGGACGTTGAAGACCAGCAGCTGGGGAATACGTAGAGGTGGTGTTGAACACTTTTTCGTGTTTATCCCCAAAGTGTAATGATTCACTACCTCATTCTGCTGGTTTTTATGCGAGCATAAAGAGCTGTGAGAATGTTTCGCTTGTTTTGTTACGGTAATATGATTATTAAATTACGTCAAATATACGAGGGTCTTTGGAATTGTTTGTAGTTTTTTAATGACAAACGAAGAACAGCTATTAGTAGAGGAGTTCAGTCTAAGTCAACAAAAAAAGGTTTTTTCTGATAGGTCTACCATTCAAAACATAAGATTTTTGCCTGTTTTCTATCATTGCGAACATCTATATATTGCTTTATTAAAATCATGAATACACCCCCGAAGCGTACATTTTGAAATTTAAAATGACTTTTTAGCCGAATACTCAACATATCAGAGGCCAATAATTCTAGGAACTGTTGGCAAGTCACCATTTTATTTCTGTTATTCTTTCACTAGTTATGTCAAATGACAGTTTTATTTATTTTTGTTGATATACGTTTAATTGTGTATGTCAATTTTCGATTAGATTTTTGTAGCATTTCTAGTTAGTTGTATATATTGAAAATAATTTAATAGGTAGTAGAGTCCTGAATTCAAATAATGAAGATTCAACCCAAAACACCTAATTAAAATGTAGCTGCTTACTTAGTTACAGGGTGTTTTGTTTAAAAAATTGAAAACTATTTGTGCTCAGTTCTTTTAAACTGTTTTATGTATTCATTTCATATTTGGCAGAAAGTGTAGACAGTGTACACCCTACTAATATTCTTAATATTTCAACAAGATTCGTATTTTCAATGTCTCCAGTGGTAATTGCAAACTGCCGTATAACTTTTGTTTTTGAAGGTGGGATATCAACACGAAAATGTCTTCCTTCGTCTATAACATTTTCAACTGGGAGAAATGTTAATTCTGCTTTTCTGCATGCTCCTGCCATTCCAATTATCATTGCAACCTTAGCCATTAAGTTTTCTTTGTCATCAGCTTCCACTAAAAATTTGGCAAAATCTTCTTTAATAAAAACTTTTGACTTTTTAGCTCTGTACCCGTCCGCTTGCCTTTTAATATATGCTACCAAATTTGTATATTTTTTAATATCAATATTCCTTTTCAGATTTAGTTCAGACCTTAATATTGAGTAAAGTGTCCATAATGTGGAAACTTTTAGATCTTTCTTACCCTCAAAATATGCAAGTAAAACTTTCTCATTAACATGTTTAATTTTCTTCTCATCACACCACGTAACAAATTTTTTGTATGCCAAATCAAACTGCCTTTGACTTTTTGGGAATTACTGATAATAGAGCATTACATGCTGCCTCTTCAATATCGCTTGGTAGCTCTTCAGAACTTGAATCACTCATTTTTTAAAAATAAAACTAAAAATATATCAACCTCGCTAAAAACCTTCCGTCTAGACTTTTTTACAAAACGTCAAACTGACAACTAACATGAAGTAACAGCAACAAACTAAATTTATGTTTTCCAAATTTTTATCAATTATATTAAATTTTATTTTTTATTACTTTCTTCAAAATTAGAAAAAATCTTGTATGCAATACGTTACGAAATGCCTAATTTCGTAACTGATGGCATAAATAGCTATTAAAGTACTGAGCACAACTAGTTTTCAAATTTTTAAACAAAACTTACATTTTATTTTTAAGTGTTTTGGGTTAAATCTTCATAATTTGAAGTCAGGATTCTACTATTGAAACATTTCCAATTAGTAATGATTCACCCTGTATATACAAAAATATTTATTCGACAAGCAAAGTGTTCCTATTTTTGTTACTTAACGAACCTTGAATCGTCACACATTCCATCCTTTCGCCTCGAACGCATTATACCTTCCCTGGTTTTCGTTTTATTGCCTTTTTTATACAAATGTATGTAAATTGGGTAAAAGTGAGAAAAAATAAAAAAAATCTGTTAAAACTTGTCAATTTCATATATTCACAATTTTCGATCCACTGACTAATAACTTTTAACACACTGTACATTCGAAAAAACGTAAAATTATATATTTACAAAGCAGTGATATTTTTTTTTAATCTTCTTAATTTTGTTTCCTTCAATCACAGTTATTTCGATTTTTAAACAAATCCGCATTTTGCGATTGTACAAAATATAACAGAACAGATAAATCAACGAAGTATTCTTTTTAAATACGGATTTGTTCAAAAAACGATACATTTATATACATGAGACATCGAAAATTAGATAACATTATCAGTATGGTTTTTAAAATAGCAGTCTCAGTTTCTACAATGTTCATATAGGAATACAGGGTGTCCCAGGAGTTCGCACCAAAAACTTGGGAGGTGAAAGAAAGGGTAAAAATAATGATGGTCTTTCTATCACCTCCCAAGTTTTTGATACTAACTCCTGGGACACCCTGTATAGATGGAAGATGGCAAGGCTTAAAAGATGCTGTTTAAATAATAAAATATTTGCAGTTCACTGAACAAAAAATTAAACTGAAATGGACAGGATTTTTATACTTATTGCGACCACTTAAATTTTACAAAATATTCAAGTTGTTTTTCTATAATTATTACAAAAATTTCTGAAAATAATTTTATTAATTTTTGATGTCTCTTATACAGTCCGAATGTGCTAAAAAATTGAGATTTATGATTTGTTTAGATTAAGATTACTATAATGTAATTTAATAAAAAAAGTCTTTTTGTCTTTTTTCCTTCTTTTGAATAACGTAAGTTATACAAATTAATAATAAATATATTTTTTTAAAATATACACATGGAATGTACAAAAAGCAGGATGTGTTTATCCGTATAAAAAAAATTAATAAAAAAAAGATAGCTGAATCGACGACAGTCAACCTTCCTATTTACATATATACATGTTTTTTTTTTAAATTTGGATCAGGTATTCATTTTTTTTGAGAAAAATAAAAATATCAAACCTGGAATTAGAAAAAAAAATTCAAATAAAAATTTTGAAGCAAATTTGGTATCCCCACGATGTTTCGTGAAATTCGTGAATTTCCTGAAAATTTTTTTTATTCATCTGATTCTCATATTAAAAAATCTTAGCATAAAAAAATTATATATACATTATAGACTTCGACGAAGGGTAACTAAAAAAATATTTAGACACAGAATATCGAAATTAAATTGCAAAAAAAATTTTGGTGAAAATTATATCGTACATTTTGTACATAGGGTAATATATCAGGACCTCGACTGCTGCAAGTGTCTCTATAAAGATATCAGAAGAATCTGTATCAGATCTCAATTAATAGAAGTATATTTAACAGGTAAAGTGCCGCCATGTTAAAAAAAAGTTGATGTCAAAAAATGGTGGGCTCCTTACACCCACAACGGCACTTTACGTGTTAAAGTACTGGCTAAGAGTGACCCCCTAAAAATTATATATATATTTTGCCAAGAAATTCTTTAAAAATCGGCTGGATTCAAATACTACATAACAATCTGCTGTCATATTTAAAAAAAATTTAAAAATAACCAACTCAATGTTTGAACAAATACAATTTTTAAAGTGGCTACCTTACGACCACTTCAGATGGCACTCCAAATTCTTTCAACAACTAGCCTGACTAGTTTTAAAAAACACCAAAGAATTATTTGACTAAGGAGAATTTTCAATTTCATTCAAAAACGTAATTTGATTGGATACACTTTCTGCGTCTAAATTATCACATTATTTTGTCTTATTTAAAACAAACTCATATCAGAGAAGTCGTACATGGATTTTTTTTTTCAAACGACTACCAAGAAGAAATCTTTAGTTACCCGTCGGCAATTGTGAAACCATCAGCTTCAGTTCGTTTTGACTGAGAAACACTCAAAAAATGTCCCTATAAGCGACAAACAATACCAAGAAAAGATAAACAAATAAAAATATTTCGCACAAGAGTTTTGTTTTTCGTGTTATTTTTTTTGTAAGTTTTTGCAATTTCAAACTGAAAAGAGTAAAAAAAACGGTACCTATATACTTATAGTTTGGTTCAAAAATTACATATAGTATTGGACTACAATAATCCTTCAACAACCAGATGTTTATTGGACATTACAAAGTTGTACTCAAATTTGACAGTAATTTAATGGTAGAACTCTTGAAAAATGCCACACTTTTCAAAAATAAAATAGTTTTCTTACCCACTGAACAGTTAAATATTTTGTCAAGCTTGAGTACAACTCTGTAATATCCCATAAACATTGTTGCATTCCAAGACTCTATGTTCTTTTTGAAACAAACTATAATTGCCCACAGTAACAATTGTCATATTATTAAAGTATAGCCTGTTATTAATAGATGTTGAGATAATAATATACCATTATAACTTTGTACAAATTTGGGAATTACTTTTAAAAAAGTGGACCATTCACTAAGAAAAAACATCTACTTCTTGGACAAAACGCCCCGGCAGACAAGGAATACACTACTAAGTTAAAGGGGGGTTGGGTTATAAGATATGATCAAACATTTTGGTTTATTATTAGAAATTTTGAAATTTGTAAGACGTTAATATCTTGACATCTATATTCAAAGGGATTCAGTTTAAGGCAATTAAAAAGAATGCTTAAGAAAAATAATATACATAGATTGGAAATTTGATTGCAAAAACATTATATACTTTTTCGTTACAGCCTTAGTTTTTGCTCGTTGTTAAATGCAAAAATTTACAATAAAAATTTGAAAAAAAGTCTTGAAATATAAAATAATATACTGCTCTGGTCAAAAAACAGAGTAAGAAGAATGATTTCGGTCAAAACCTCGCGGCTAGATATTACACGTTGAAATTAATATACATAATATTAGACCTATATATTATTGAAATCACATAAATGTTCATAAACCTTTGTTCCAATAAAAATTGTTAATTGATTCAGTTTTTTGGGACATAGACATTTCTTTTAATTCTTTTTTTGATTAGTGACTTGTCAATTTATATAGAAATAAAATAAAAGGAAAGTTGTTTACTATGATCAGATCGCTCGATTAAGTTCCTTCATGGTAGGTAGGCCAAGATGTAGATTCATATCAATAAATTAAATAAGTCTATCTCCTAAAGCCACAAATTCATGATTATTGAAAATAGGGAGTTTGTAAAATTCACGTTCAACTAACGCTTTAACTAATACTTGAGAGCTAAATAAAACCCATTGAGCCAAAAGTTATATACTGGTACCCGTCGCCACACACTGTGTACAGGGTAGGCAACTATGTTTGTTAGCCAATGGAAAAAGAGTCTAGAACCGTTAGGAAATTTCGTTTTCTAGCACCTACTCCCTGTCGTTTCAGAGTTATAGATTTTTAACCCAAAAAGTTGGGATTCTAAAATAATTTCTAAATATTTTGAACTGTTCGTTCTACATGTGCCAAAAATATGGATAGCCCATGCTCTGTATGGGAATGTCTAGAAGAATTTTAACATGCTGAAATATCAAGTGTTCTGACTGATAAACAAACAGCCTTGAAGAATTTTGAGTTGGATAAAAAGAGTAGAGGCAAGAGATTGTTTTATGTGACATCCTGCATACTAGTTTAACTTAAATTGTATAAATGTAAAATTAGGACAAGTGGATATTCTGAAATCACCAAATAACAAATGGGATCGTAAAGAGGACAAAAGTATTTCTTGTGCCTCTCTGTACACTGTGGGCCGAAATAAAGGAGTACATTTTTTAATTGAAAATATTTTTTTTGTTTTTTGGGCGATTTATTTTCTTTTTGCAAGGCTGATAATCTAACATGTCCTTAACATGATTGTAAATTTGGAAGCAAAAATAATGTACAGGGTCGGACTTATGTGGCCACCTAACAGCCCAGAATTAATAAATCCGGTCGATTATTCAATTTGGGGAATTTTCGAACAAAATTTGTATGAGGGACGACAATTTGAAACAATGGAGCAGCTTAAATAAAGAATGCAGTTTGTTTGGAACAATTTTGAACAGGGTGCAATAAATGGGGCTATCAATTTATGACGCAGACGACTTCAAGAAGTGGTAAACAATAATGGTGGACACATTCATAATATTTTACTCTAAGTTTTAAAGTTACTAACTGTTTTCATAAATGTGTTATTTGTTAAAATGTAATTTAATTAAAAAAAAATGGTATTTCGCGAATCAGGTAATTTCGGAAAATTTCCTTTTCACCGAAGTGTTCTGGATAGTTTATCTACCGAAAAAGCATATTAGTACAATTTTATCTAAAACAGTTTTCATTTGAAACGAGCTCAAATGCACTGTTATATAAAATTTTTTTTACAAGTCCGACCCTGTACATTATCTTTGCTTCCAAATTTACAGTCATGTTGAGGACATGTTAGGTTATCAGCCCTGCAAAAGGAAAATAAATCGCCCAAAAAACCAAAAAAATATTTTCAATCAAATCGTAACAAATCAAAAGAAATGTCATCGTCATAAAAAAATAACAAAATTTTGACAAACGAAAAATGAAAAAGTTTGTCCAAGCTCAAAATTTTGAATTCTAGGACCTTATTTATAAAAAATTAGTTGAACCAAAAGGTCTAAAAACACTCTTTGACATCAAACTATCAAAATGTCCAATGAGCAAAATGTATTTAGTAGTGAAATATCAAAAAATTTCATCGTGCCATACCTGATTTCCGCCGAGATATCTACTATTTTTAACCGATACATAATTGAGTCCTATGTACACATAAAAAAGGATTCACAAATGTGGCACATCAATGTCCTGTGCCACGAATAGCGGTTCTCACATATGCGTCAACGGAGCCAAAGGTCCTTGAGCCATCGGATCCGGAGAACTGCTATATTGATGCTGCATATGTTGGACTCCTCCGTCGGTCGGCAGGTACATAGAGATCATCTGGCGAAGATCGCCTTGTTGTGGTTGTCCCGAATATTCTCTTTTAATCCCGGAGGGAGTCGGTGTATGTAGACCGGAACTAGGACTTACCGGTTCTGATTTTATACTTGAACCCGATGGACTATGCGACGATCCGGCTTGGTGCATTCCGTAAGGAGATCCCGCACTATTCGGTACCGTTGTCGTATAGGAACCATAACCCCCGTTCATGTAATTGTGCTGCATCTGCCCCATATCGTACCTAGGGTAGTTCGCGCTGGTGTATTGTTGTTGATAGGCGCTGGGATCGTGCATCATGTAACCGTTGGGCATATACCCGTTAGGCATTTGGTACATCTCGCGTGCCGCGGCTACTTGTTGGACCGACGGTGGTGCCGTTCTTGATGGATCCGTACTCGATAATAACGTGGAACCACCCAAGGGATATTTGTCTTTTTTCAATAAAGTTTTTGTCTTACGTCTAGGTCGGTATTTGTAATCCGGATGTTCTTTCATATGTACGGCACGTAATCGTTTGGCTTCGTCGATGAAAGGCCTCTTTTCCGATTCACTCAACAACTTCCATTCGGCACCTAAACGTTTCGATATTTCCGAATTGTGCATTTTTGGATTTTCTTGTGCCATTTTTCTTCTTTGTCCTCTCGACCAAACCATAAATGCGTTCATGGGTCTTTTGACTCTTTCCATATTTTGTGCTTTCGTCGAATTGTTGTTGTTGTTATTTTGCGATTGCGGTTGATGCGGCTGTTGTTGATGATGATTTTGGCTCTGATGTTGATGTTGGTGATGTATTTGGGGTCCCTGCGGTTGATGATGTATCTGATGTGGATGTTGCGTTAAACCGTGCATCGGCGCTTGACTTAAAGCACTTAGAGAACCGTAATTTTGTAACGAATGATGTGGTGGAATGTTCCCGTGCAAACTACCTCCTTTGAGGTCCGTCTCCATTGTCAACATGTCTTCCGTTGGCGCAAACAGTTTGCTGGTTGTCACTTACACACTTTTTTTTCAACACACGAAACTCACGGGTCACTCCGCACTCTGCAGCGGCACACTCTATTCTGAGTGGCCAATGTGCTGCTGCGTATCCGCGTCCCCACCTAACCGTTTGATTGACAGAACCGCCTGCCATGTTTTGCGTGGGCCAATGATGCGCAAGTCCGGGCGATAAACACGCCCAACGCGGGCTCCCACCACCTGCGCAAACTGCGGCGCAGCTTAGCAACTAATTACGGGCGATTGCTAATTATACCTAGAGGGTATTTTTACTGTACGGAGTAATAATAATTAATTAATACGTAGCGCATCATTTCGCGTTCAAAAATCTCTAATTAATGAAGGTAGTGGATTTCTGCTAAAGGAATTCTACTGCTTTTTATTCTTATTTTATTATTTTTATTATACAGACGAGAGGAATGAAGTATTAAAGATGAATTTTAGTGTAATTGGGGCATGTAAATAATTTGACAATGGCCTACTAGATGTGAATGGAAAAGAAAGGGTTTCTTTTACATTTCTATTATTTTCAGTTTAAACTACACTAAAGTAGTCTTGAATTACTTCTGGAAAATTAACCAGTTTTTCCTCTTAATTGGAAAACGTATTTGATTCATGTTCCTTCACATTTTGCGGTACGTAGGTTTTTGTGTGTGAGTTCAGGGGGCAGTTTAAGTATTGAGTAAGCGAATAACCAAGAGGGCAAGCCCCTGTTTAGTCGAAACGGAAGTTCAAATTGTTTATACAGTGTGATCCATTTTGTTTGGAAGCACCCCCGTAAAATCCGCATTTTTCAACCGATTTTGTTTTCATTTTTTTTGTTAGATTCAGTATCAAAAACAGTATTTTGGCACAAATTTTCATAGATTAATTACTATTTCAAGGCCCTCGTATGTTAATTTTTCTTTGCCAAAAAAGACAAAAGTACATTAGGCATTTTTTTCCCTTAAATATGACCATACCACTGGATTCAGAATCAGCACAAATGTAAACTACCAACATTTTATGAAAACATTTTTATTAACGACAAAGTTACTAACAACATGAATTTGGAAAAAGTGGTATTTTCAGTTATAATTGACGCAGAATGTAGACAAATTTTGAAAATGGCAACATGGTAAACAAAAACAAGGACTCAAACATATTGTACAGTAAAAATTCGAAGCCAATTTAACCCGTTCTGGAGTTATAGCTTCTCAAAAGTAATGAAAAATTGTGCTTAATAATTTCATTTATTAACAAAATGAAATCAACGAGTCGCAAGTAGGCTTTGATTTTGAAATTTTATTTATGTCAGTCAGTAACATTTGTATGAAATAGTGAGTACTAAATGTTCCAAATATTCAACTACATATGTATTTAACTATTCAAGACAAAGTTGAAATTGTTCTTTTTTGTAGTTACAATGATGAAAGTGAACGAGAAGTAATAGAAATAGTTAATCGGAGACATCCAGATCGCCATATTTGCTGCTTTGTAGTGCACAAAATTAAAAATAGTATATTAAAGTATTATGGATATTTGGTCTTTAAAATACGCGCGATTTTTCGAAATAGAGCAAGTGTTTTAAAGACTAGTTATCCACGAATACTTTACGCAATTTTTTTTTATTGGTGCACATTGAAATTATAAATACTGGTCTATAACTACTACAACAACAAAAAATGGAAATCATAGATGGAAATAAGAACTAAATGTCAAATGGTTGAATTCGTGATTATGTATATGATGTATTCCTTGCGTTGTCATGGAACTGAGAAAAACATAAACTAATTTGTATTTTGATGGAAGTTCAACCTTATTGAGTTCTGTGAATGTCACTTATACACAGCTTGTTCAATTGAAACCCATCTTTGGTCAGGTTAGCCTTGGAAACAATTGTAATCATTCAACTGACGTTTTCCAACATTAGTAGCGTATGCAAACGTCACACTGATCTGTTTATTTCGTTTATATTTGACAGCGATTTTAAGTATTGTGACTTTGAAATGGCGTTTGTTGTTAACAATCCGTCCAAATGTGATAATGCTCGGCCTCATGTTGCCAACGTAGTGAAAGAAAATCTGCAACGAAAGAAATGGAGGATATTAGAGCATCCACCCTATAGTCCCGATTTATCGCCTTGCGATTTTCACATCTTTGGGCCACTAAAAAAGGCGTTAAAAGGTAACCGTTTTCAGTTGGACGCAGAAGTACAGCAGCAGCCACAAGAATTCTATAAGCAAGGTATACATCGGTTGGTGAAACGGTGGGATATGTGCCTCGATTGTAGTGGTAGTTATTTGTAACTGTACTTGTCAATAAATTTTTCCTGGACCAAAGATGGGTTTCAATTGAACAAGCTGTGTAGCATCGGAGGTTCAGTGGTAGAATGCTCGCCTTGCACACGGGCGGCCCGGGTTCGATTCCCGGCCGAAGCATATCGTCTCGTAAACGAGAGAGACACTCAGGAGAGAGCACGCGCACGCAAGTAAGGCACGTAACAAAGCAACGTAACGTAACATAACAATAATTGTGAGTTTCGGTTTCTGAACGGTCCGATTCCTCCTGTGGTCTCATTATTACAGCGAGTTAGAAACAGCCAATTACGACAATTGTGGAGTAAGTAAAATTCTAGTTTATTTTCTTGAAGAGTAGGTATATGGCATAAATGCGGAAAGGCGGCCTTGCGAATCGGTAAGTACATGTAAGCTTGGTGACAACTCGACAAGTGGTAAGATAATGACCTACACGTGGGCACCCATCGTGAAAAAATCAACTGCTCTTCGGCTTTGGAAAAATGAAAAAAAACTCGAGAGAGTGAAACGACGATATGCACGAAATGTTACGCCTTTTTGAACATATTTGTGGAAGAAAATCACTTGATGGATGGATGTCACCGCTTAATTGCGTCAATTATTTGTCATTATAATTTTTATACATGTATGTCACATGATAAAGAAAAAATTAAATAAATCTGAAAATATAGAGTGAACAAATCAGAGATTTAGGTGGATCACTCTAACGATTAGAAACACATGTATTATAAGAGTCTATTTGGTCTCCCCCGAGAGAAAGTAATCAAGTGGCATTAAGACCGATTATCTACCGATATTATCCTGCCTAGTCAGGACGAGGATTCCACGCCACAATTGATTTAAAATCCTTACTTATTTTTCCCACCGAGATAAAATAAAACCATTGGGAAAATTTGTTGTTGGGATACTCTAAGAGGGAAAGAGATGGAGATGAGAAAAACCACATGGAAAAGTTCAAGAATTGTATGTCGAAGAAATATAACTATAATTAAAAGTATACACTGTGGGCCGAAATAAAGGAGTATATTTTTTAATTGGAAATATTTTTTGTGTGTTTTTGGGCGATTTATTTTTTTATTTTCTTATTGCAGGGCCTTTTTTTTCATTTGGGTACAAGCATAAATTTTGCTATTGGTGGGAAATGACGCTTTATCAGGTCTCCTAACACCTAGCATGCCTATTTTTCCAAAAAAATATAAACTTTACTTTTGAAACGACTTTAAAATTCATAAAATTTGAAAGTCCGCCAAAAAGCGCTTTACGTCATAAAGATGGCTGCCCCATGGAGTGACGTCATTTGTTTATGTTCCTATTCGTGTATCACGCTCTGAGTTCTTGTGACCTAATCTGTTTCTGAAAGCTTTAAAAATGGATAAAGCCGAAAAAAAACTTCTTATTCCAAGTATTGCATTGTTCCAGTGTGTAAATCAACGTCTATTAAAACTCCAGACAAAATATTTGTTACTTTACCTGGTGGCGCAAGCAAAAATACTTTTAAGAGAAGGGCATTACTTTTGTTTGTGAAGACCATTTTAATATAGGTACCTACTTCTATGCTGGTAATTTTTATTTTTAAATAGTTTGAGGTTATGAACCTATATGTCTAGGAATCAACCATAAAAACATCATTTTCTTACGACCACACATCGAAATATGGTTGGTATATATTATATAAATAAAACATAGTTTAAATCGTACTTAAGATAATGTGTTAACTCGTCTTATTTCCTCTGCATTAAAGCAGCTGTTTGACTTCATAAATTCAAGCAGCATAAATGAGTCTACTTTGGCAAGTTATCAGTTTGTGCTTTTACAAAAACCTTCGCTAGCCATATCGATGAAGCAATTAATAGTTGATTAAAATACAATATAAACACACAACTACACATAACCTAATGCAATACCGGCCATATTGACAAAAGTAAACAAACAAGAGATATGACATCACACGTATCATCGGTAGCCTTAGAAAATCCTCGGGTGTTGGTCGGAAAGTGCATTGAAATTTGTACATTATTTTTGTTTCCAAATGTACAGTCATGTTGTGGACATGTTAGGTTATTAGCCCTGCAAAAAGAAAATGAGTCGCCCAAACAACAAAAAAAATATTTTTGAATTAAAAAATGTATTCCTTTATTTTGGCCCACAGTGTAGGTAAACAACAAAGAACAGGCATGACGAGAATTGTCTGTGGGACATTAGAAAAAGACGTAAGACACATTGCTGCTAGGAAAGGTACGTCTGCATCCTATTTTGAAGTTGTAATTTCTCCCGTTTGTTAAGTGCAATAGTTGACACACACCAATAAGGTTATTAAATGAATTCTAGTACTTTTAAGTGGTTATTTATATTAATAAATCACCCTGTATATGGAAAACAATTCAATTTATTATAATTATTACGGAAGAATCAAAGCAAATCTGAGATAAAAACGATCCTATTTCAAACTATCCGATCTGTCACATCAAATATATCAAGAAAAACCGATCTAGCGAGTAATACGAGAGTACCTCATACAAAAGTACCTACCGAAGTACCTACAAAGAAAAAAAAAACGACCCTGAAAAAAAAATTTCTCTCCCGCACAATTCCCACGACCCACTTATTCTAACGCAGTAGCGTACGTTAGGTATATTTTTTTTTCACCTTATTCAAAAGAAGAAAAAAAAAATCTACGTTGCTGTGTGACTCTCTACTCAGGTAAACCAAACAAAACATAAGCTACCAAAATACTCCACTTCTTATTTCTCGGGAATATAAAGAGAGAACAAAGTATGCCCTGAAGGTGTATTATACTTGTTTTGTAATTTTCGGAAGGGATCACAAATCTGACATTTGTATTTTCTAGAGTAACATGTCGTTTTCTTACCTGGTAGTTAATAATATAACATGTCTTTAAACGCTAACAAAATTATATAAATATATAAGTAAAATTATAATTTTGGCGTCTTTTAAAATCCTCGAAAGATTATAAATATTTATGACTGGATTATATCGACAGGAGACTTTTTATTTTAATGACCCCCCCAATAAAATAAGTACTTTAGCTTTATTACAGTACCTGATGAGAATATCGGTACAGCCACTTCCAACGAATTCTACCTGTCGGATGTTTTAATGGGAATTTAAAATTAACAAGAAGCTTGAATATTTTCAAAATTGTTAGTTGTGGTTATTTAGTTTGTATTTCTTCGTTTTAAATTATCCATATATAAATAATTCACGATAAAAGAGTTTACAGATGTTCAGCGTTACATCATCAAAAATTTATATTTTCTTTTATACATTTTCCATTGTATTATAGTCCAATAAGTATAGAATATTTCACAATATTTCGTTTTAGGCTTACATAACGAAACATTATGTTGGTTTGTAGAATGATAAATCATATTGTGAAGTATTTTTTTATTTACTACTAACCCTTTTTTTAATGTAAATTTATACCGTAATTATATACATTTTTTTTAACTTATTATACAGAAACTTTAATTTTTTTTAACAGATTAAAAGTTAGCTGACCTTTAGATTTGATTTTCTTTCTAATTTTCCATTAGGAAAGAAAATTAGTGGCGCCCTAAAATAGCTTTTTCTGTTTTTATAGTTTTACCAATATTAATTTGTTTTTCTTAAGATTAATAATGTAACAAAGCCCTGCCAAGTGGCTTAGTTTACCTCCAAATTTAATAGGTTAGTTAGGCAAGAACCTGCATTATTCAACATCATTTTTTTAACTACATTCAATCTCATTATTTGTGTCATTGGCGCCCAACGTCATTCAACAATTTGTTTCATTGGCCAATAAGAGGCCAAAGAGGGGGACTGAAATACCTTTCTGGGGGTATGGAATGTATTTCGTCCTCCTCTTTGCTAGTTCATTTCCTTCTATTCCAGTGTGTCCTTGAATCCATATTGTTCTTGCCTATTTCATTGAGTGTTTCTGGACATTCCCACTGATTCGGAACTGATTACACAAGAGCTCAGTGCTTTAATGGCTGCTTGACTATCCGACATTATGATAATCCTTTGTTTTCTGTATCCTTTATCAATATTGAACTGAGCGCACTTTTTTATGGTGTGGATTTCCGCTTGAAAGATACTTGGGGCTTTTCCCAAGCTTTCAGAGTGTTTAGTTCCTGGCCCGAACACTCCTATCCTTTTGAGCCGTCTGTGTACCATTGAATGGCATTCTTTCCAAGTCTGGTAATGGTATTTGGATCCCATTCCTTCTTGTTGCTTAATTCCTTATATACTTTTTCATCATACCGTCTTGTGGCATGTCCCAGGTTGTCTGATTTCTGAGGCGTGAGGATATCAGGGGAGATTCAGGGTAGAATTTGATATATTCAAGTAGATTTTGAATTGATATTTCCGAGTTACCTACCTCTTTCTTCAAAATGTACCAGAAAAATTCTAAAAATTTGTTATAAGGGGCTTTTTGTGTCAAAATTTTCGTAAAAAACGTATTTTCAACATGACAAATAAAAAAAAAACACAATAAGTGAATCAGTTTTGAAGAATTTTTGAACCATCTCCTTTGGTGAGAAGTAATAACATTTTTAATGACCCCCTTGCCCCTAATATTACGTGATATATTTCAATATTTGTGTTTTGGGTGTAAATGCATTGGATTTATTAAAAATTGGATCAATTACTTTTATTATTATTAGTATTAGGGAATTCTTGTGTCATATTTTATTCAAGACACGTTATATATTTTAAATTAACTGATATTTGCCGCAATTATACTTCGTTTTTTTTAATAGAAAGAAATTACATAATATTTGCCAAGACCCCCCCTTTCCTCCAAGTGAGATTCGGTTCGATCTTCCCCCCCCCCCTAAAACACCGCACGAATTTAATAAACGTCCCCTAAATACCACAAAACTATTGGATATTAAATTTAACTTTAAACACTAATAAAATTATTATTAATATTTAAAAAAAGCCTATATAGAGAGGTCAATAACTGGGTATACGTATTCGCGATACCGTGTGAACGTGGCCATTCATGACAGGAAGCCGGTCCTCAGGTGAGACCACCCTTTCAAATCCCTTACATCCTCCCGTTTCGACCCAGCCCTGCCCTCCGCAGGGCTCTCGAAAAGAAGTTCCAAGAGCCCTCTCCTTACGGGCTATTAGACGATCTTTCATTTTCACACGTAAAAAAATATGAAAATTATAAATTTGATCGTACCTAGACCTTGTAGATAATACGAGGAAATATTATATATTTACAACGGCAATTTAAATAAAAGACGCCAGAGCCTGCGGAGAGAGAGATTTAGAAAGCATTAAAAGTACCAATTTTTATCCCGCTGAGTACCTTTCCACGAACCTAGATCATGTTATGGTTGCTTAACGCCATAATACTACATCGGTTGTAAAATTTGATCGTAAATCTTATTTATTTTTGGCATAAGACAGTTTTATGTTTGGACTCTTCTAATCGTAAAATTTGGTTTCTCGGGATATTTCGTTATGCAAGGATTTTTTTTTTGAAATATATGGGATCTAAGTTTGTCTTTTATTGATATGGTTTTATTTAGACTCAAAAGAACTAAAATATGGTACGTAAGTATGTGTTTTGGGGTGACATTCAATGAGACCCAAAAGATCTATTGTATATCCCGTTACCTCTGACCTAAATCGTATATTCTTTAGCATAGCTGCAACTCATTCGTTCAATACAAAATGTACCCTACGGTATATCCTCTTAAAATATATTTTGGTACGTCTATGAAATCTACTTAAATGAATGATTTATTACTCCTCGTACTTTCTGTGCAGACTATACCTCCTTACTTCAACTAAGTTTCTGAGGAAAGTCTCAGAAAATAGTAGTTCCTTTAGTCCTATTTCGCGGAGGAATTTTAGGATGTCTGCAGGCTTCAACTTGAGTAAATGTTCCTCTTCTATCCAGTAATCTCCCAGGTGCTGTGCTCTAGGATTCTGAAGTGCTGTGCAGTTAAAAAGTATGTGGATGGAGGTTTCTTCTTCCATGCCACAAAATCTGGGCTAAAGAAGGGCTAAGCACCATCTCGACCTGGAAAATGAGCTAGAGGATCTGAACAGGGCAATAATCGATGCGTTTGAATCGAGCTGCCCTCTTCAAAAACAACGAAGCAACAAAGATGCACCCTGGTGGAACAAACATCTGTCAGAACTAAGATCTCAAACCCGGGACCTTTTTTAATAAAGCAAAACTCACCGGAGACTGGCAGAGATACACCAAGGTGAGAAACACCTACTACAAGGAAATTAGAAAAGCTAAAAGAAATAGCTTCAGAAAATTCTGTGAAGATATAAACACAACACCTGCTGCAGCAAGACTTTACAAAGTTATGGCGAAAAGTAGGGTCAACACAGATATGGCTTTGAGGAAGCCAGATGGTGAATATACCCAAAATAAGGAAGGAGTTCGACTTTTACTAGAAACTCATTTTCCAGGGAGTACCCCGAATAGGGGAGATAATCCTCTCGAAGTTCACAATAGGCCTTCAAGAGAAAGTATTACAATGGCCAAACACATTTGTAGTAACGATAGGTTGAAATGGGCCATGAACACTTTTTCACCTTTCAAGGCACCAGGAGCATATGGAATTCTCCCAGCATTGCTCCAGAAAGGACAAGACGAAATTCTACCGCATCTGATTAGAATTAGTCGAAGCAGCTTAGAACTGGGTTATATACCTGAAGCATGGAGAAGGGCAAAAACTGGAAAATGGGACACAACAAACCCCAAATCCTTTAGACCAATTAGTCTAACATCGTTTGTACTCAAAACGATGGAAAAGGCTATTGATAACCATATTAGAACGGAAATCCTAGAGACACTACATCTTCACCCATGTCAGGCAGGCAGATCTACGGAGACTGCACTGGTACAACTGACGGAGGATATCCGAGGTGATCTAGACAACCAAGAAACTGTAGTATGTGCATTTTTGGACAAAGAAGGAGCTTTTGACAATACTCCACATGAGGCAGTCAGAAGAGCGTTGAACAGAAGAGGTGTAGACAGCACAACATCCAAATGGATTTCGGAACTGCTCACCACAAGAATAGCAGAGACGAGGACGAGCAAAGACATTGTCTACATCTGCACTACCAGAGGATGCCCACAGGGAGGTGGTCATTTATCTGCTATTTCATATCCTTCTATTCCAGTGTGACCTGGAATCCATAGTAAGGTGACTATATTGTTTGTCCAGGCATTCGCACATCATTTTGGAACTGATTACACAAGATCTCAGTGCTTTAATGGCTGCTTGACTATCCGACATTATGATAAGCCTTTGTCTTCTGTATCCTTTATCGATATTGAAGTGGGCGCACTTTCTTATGGCCTGGATTTCCGCTTGAAATATACTTGGGGTTTCTCCCAAGTTTTCAGAGTGTTTGGTTCATGGCCCGAACGAACACTCCTATCCCAGTTCCTTCTATTGCTCTTGAGTCATCCGTGTACCATTGAATGGCATTCTTTCCAAGTCTTTCCAATTTCTTTGAAAAGTTATACTTTTTCATTGTGACATGTCCCAGGTTGTCTAATTTCTAAGAAGTGAGGAGGTGGTCATTTTTAATGATTCCCTCTCTACTTAGTCTGTAAAATATGGTAGTAGGAAGGGGTTTATTTCAAAATTCCATCTCCGGGACCAACGTACATAGTTGTCAGATGTTTGCTTTTTCCGGAATAATAATTAAACTTTCTTTAGAATGACCCAGTATATATTATGCTTTACATTTTTGAAATTTAAAAAAAAATACTGAATATTTTACAAAGTAGTGTTTTCTATACCTAAATCTAACAGAATCAAAAATAAATTACAAAATATTACACCCTACACCTCCTAAACCAATCGTCTCATCTATATACCAAGAAAATATACGAATATACGGCGTATACCTACACCGTTATATGTCCTGTGTGCAAAAGTGGACCATTGTATTTTTTATCGGGCCAGTAAAGTGCCGGTAGCGCCATGCTGTCAACCCGGACTATTTCCTGACTTTGACAGTTCGACCCCGGATATGACGTTATCTCGCGAACCCATTGTCCTCGATGCCTGTGACCTTATACGTCGAAGTGTCTACTACACACGTAAAAAGATATTCTTCTTGATCAAAGTTTCAAGTAAAAAAAAGTTACTATAATCAAATGCAAATAAAATCCTTGGAATGGATAAGACAGACTTATGCAATTTCGACGGGAGAAAAAAGGATATGTATTTAGTTTCCAGCGATTCTAAAAAGTCTTTCACCAGCGAAGTTTTTATTTAAATGTCAGTTATGTCACTTTGACTATTCTAAGTGACAATATGAATAATAAGAAGCAATTTTCCGGTATTTTACATCTTCAAGCAAAAAAAATGGTACTTAATCTCTTAGATTATTTCGAGAATGAATGAAAACCAATGTGCAGGAAATATCAACCAACATTATTTTCTCTATTTCTATATTTGTAATCTCACATTTTGGTAACCTCTGTGTCTTCTGATTTGACTATACCTACAGTTCTCTTTATTAAGAAAACTTTTGAGATTTTATAGGATAAAAAGACTTTTCGATTGATTTAATTGTTTTCAAAAATTTTCTTAAATTTAACCAATATTAAAGGACTCAGCTGCAATTCATGTCCAGTCTTTCTTGAAGGACTTGAAGCTGTGGAAGCAAAAATATTAATTCTGTTACGTTGGAATTGTACTGATGATATGCATAAAGAAAAAGAAAAAACGTCTGGGGTAGAATCACGACAAATGGCATAGGCGGCCTCAAATTGGACGCTAACTACCTGTAGCCCAGAAGAGACGCTGCCGGAAGGATTATATCCTTCAAGAATTAAGCTTATATTTGATCAACCCGGTTTTCTCGTTTTTTTTTCAGTTTTCTATTTCTTATTTTCTGATATTTTTATACATAGTGTAAGTGGTCCGTGTCATTTTGGGTCAACAACAAAATAATACAGGTAGAAGGATAAGTAGAGGTACCTAGCGTCGAATTTATGCACGTCCAATAGAATAGATTACAACTACCGAGCGCTTCAGGTGGATAGGTTTGAAACCTCATTTTTTCTTTTCTATAAACTTTCACTTCGATATGTTTGTCTGTTTTTTAAGTTAAGTAGAAAAAATAAATAAAGAAAATTCACATTAGTAAATAGAATAACAATTGTATGTAGAAAATATTTTTCTTAGTGTACAACTTTCGTTTTACGTTTATTCTGAATTTTTTATACGAAAGCTTGAAGCTGCTTCGGCAGATATCCTGTATTATTCATTTTGGCCATTTTCGAAAGTGTCGCGTCGTCGTATGGCTTAAGAATGAAGGAGAGAAAAAGGATATCCTGGACGAGATTGAACTTTAACGGAATTTTAAAACAAAAATTGAGAAAAAGCTTGGACAAAACCAGGAAAAAAATAAAATTGGATCAATATATTGATTTATTTCTTCTTTTATATTTAAAACTAAACACTTTTATGAAATTCTTGGATATTTCTGCTGACCATCAACAACTATAATATTTCCTCTCCATGCTCGATATCTCATTTACCCTGAGAGGCATAAGCAGTAGATCCTGCCGGCACAGTGCCATGTACGGCACACAGTACAAAAAAAAATTCTTTGACGCCCTCATTGAAAATGTATTAAAATCAAACACAGCATAGCGAGCAGCAGTAATCTAGCGAAGCCCTGGGGCCCATGCAACTTTGATGAGCCCTCCAACAATGAGGGCACATGCACAATTTGCCGTGTTGACATAGTTTTAAAGCGGGCGCTTCGCCGAGTGGCCCCCCCGAACAAGGGGGTCGAGGGGTTGGTGTTTGATTAACCTGAGGCCGGCTAAAACGGCCAAACGGTATGTATAACCTTAACGGCACGATAGGAAACTAACCGCGAATCTATTACCGGATATGGAGAAACAATTACAATAGGTAGAAACTGATTTTTTTTTACTAAACTTGCAATAAATGTAAGTATATTTATTTTTCACCCCTCGTATTTATAGAAATATATATTTACGCTAAATAGTAATCCTTTCTTTTTATTTTCATTGATAAATATATTCCATTGATACAAAATTTTATTTAAATTAGAAAGGAGAAACACACTCTACACTTTTTGAATGAACTAATGTAAAAAAAACAAACTGAAAAAGTAGCTAAACTACCTGATCAGAAAGACGCCATGCGGGGGTCGACATCTTCCATTGTTTTCTTATATTTATAGATCAGTAGATAGGATCTCGAGTAATTGTTGCTGTAATTGGTCGAAACCCTTCTGTTCTGATATTTATCTCTGGCTCACTCACTATTTCTCGCGTTGTCTTTCCGTTTCTTCTTCTTTTATATTATAACAATGTGCTGATTACTCGAAACTCCAGGAATGAATTATGGATGGACAGAAAAGTAATTTTTTTTGTCAATTGAAATTCTATACAAATTTGAGAGTTGTATATCCTATTGACTATTTCACTAGAGTAAATTGATAACTGACAAAATTTGAAGGTTTTGAACTGGCAATTTTTTGTCTTGTCGCGGCAATTTTTTGACGTTTAATATATCGAATCTATATGTATAAAATTCTATCACTCTGTGATAAAATTCAATATAAAATCTTTGTTAGTGGTTTCTATGAAAACTAAGTAGTTTATTTATTTATTTAACTGTCTAAAAATTATTAAAACTGTTTCAAAAATTTAAATAAGTATTATTAACATGAATAATACAAGATTTGGAAATAATTCAATAAATGATATAGAGAGTACAATTAAGCAAAGTATACCGCGAAATACAATGAAGACAAAAAAGTCTGCGTGGGAAGAGTTTAGAATGTTTTTGGACGCACGTAATTATACGTTAGAAAAGGATACTTCTGAACAAGTTATAGCAAAAATTCTTGAAGATTATGGTTTTAACATGAAAAAAAGAGATGGAACTGATTATACTGAAGCTAGTGTGAAAACACTTTGGAATACAACTGCTCAAATGGTTCAGGAAAAATATTTTCTAGAATTTAACGTCAAAATTGATCCATTTAAAGATATTACCTATAAATTTGCTAGATTGGCCAGGGATAAAAAACGTAAAAAGCTTCAGGCTGAACCTGAAACCAGAAAAAGAAGTTCTAACGCGTTTACCAAAGAAAAATTATAATGGAAATGGTAGAAAGCTATTCTGAAGATAATGCTGATGGGTGACAAAAAAAGTTTTTTCATTTATGTTCGTTCGAATTAGCATGGCGTGGAAATGAAGCTGCTAATTGTGATATTAATTACTTTAAAAAAGAATATGATAATAAAGGTAATTTTACTGGCAGGGTAGAATATAATCCAATCTTTTCCAAAACGACACAAGGAGGAT
>CAJUYG010000368.1:234419-266853 GCA_910591675.1 Galerucella calmariensis | reverse complement strand
CTATTTTGAGCATTTTCATGTGCCCATTCAAGCGACAATGTCCCGTTAGGATCCCTGTTAAAACTCTTAGCGCAGTTTTACTTTGACTTATGCATTCATTTGATCTCAACAGGTTGTAGTCACCCAGAATAGTCTTTGATTGTATAAGCCCTACTAGATCTTTCCAAAGGTCAGATCTTCTCTCTTTCTCGGCTTTACCTTTCACCGTCATTAATTTAATGTAATTGACATTTTTTTAATAAATCTGCCGAATAAAAAAATACAAATACTGCATTTTACTGACCTAAACAGTTTCAAACTTTAATGAAAATATTCTTTTTCTCAAACACCATCTACTCCCCTGACTTTATTCATTTCTCGACTGGTCAGAGTAATTGTCCGTCTCTCTCGTTCTCTATCTATATCTTTCTCGTTTTCATCTAATGGCTTTCTGATTGCCAAACAGCGGGGGAGCCTCTCTTAATGTTCCGTTTTTGATGAAATCCTCTGCTAAAGTCCACTATCCATGAAGCCGTTTACCACAGCTCGAGAATTATATGGTAATTTACAAGATTTTCCTATATTATTTACTTTCGAATTCGATTTTCTTTGATAGAAGTAGTTCGAGGGAGCCAAGCTACAATGTTTTACCTTTTAAACTGAAAATACTGGAGAGGGGAGTCTCGTTAATATGTTGGGGACTGCCAAAATATAAACAAGGTTATTTATAGAAAGAAACTTAACTGGTGCTAGTGTTACTATTGAAAATATTTCAAAATAAGGGGGGTCTTTTCCATAATCAATCTACGTGCACGATTTTATATACGGAGTGGCCCAAATACGTATGCATTACCGACACGCAGATTGAGACATCAAGTATAGTTATATCTCTATTCTTCTAATTACTTTTTCCACTGACATCTGACATAACTAGTGACAGATAACGGAAATGAAATGGTGACTGGCAGAAGTTCATAGAGTTCATTGGCCACCGATATGTTGAGTATTCAGCTAAAAAGTCATTTAAATTTCAAGATATACGCCTCGGGGGTGTATTCATTATTTTAATAAAGCAATATAGATGTGCGCAATGATAAAAAACACGCAAAATTTTTTTTTTTGAATGGTAGACCTTAACTGTCATTCTTGTCAGAAAAAACCACTTTTTGTTGGCCACACTGACCTTAGACTGAACTCCTCTATTCTAATTCGACTTAACATTTTCAGGAATCTCCTGGTAGCTGTACTTTTCTTCACACTACTCAATTCTTATGAAGATCGATTAGATACAGTACCTATTATTTGTTTTTTTTTTCTACGGTGTATTTGGTCGTTGTTGCACATGGAGTGGAAAAGAGAAAATCACGAAACGAATATATCATCCACAACAGCCTCCCTGGATGGCACGACTATCACATGTTCTCTCTCATATTAATCGAAATGATATCAAAAGTTGTACACTCGATTTTGAAAGTCGAGAACCATAAATTTTATTTTTATATAAAAAATTGTTATTAGACTACCTTACATCATATTTTTTATGAATAAGAAGACATAATTTGGGTGGTGATTCAAGACTTTTTTTAGTTGGTGGTGTAATTGAAGTAGGGGGGACGTTGTACTCCCATTAAAACAACTGCTTTCCCAAACAGCAGCTGTACCTTTGGAAAAAAAACCTTGATAATCCACTTCAAGGTCTTTTTCTCATGTTTCCATTTGTTTAAGATCCACTGAAGATGACTCATAAAATGAATAACATCAGCTAAACTTTAGCTATAACTTCCCGTGTTTGATTATTTAAAATTTTGTCATTATTTTATTAATAATTTTTCCTAGACTGTACGTAGATGTTTACTCGCTGAATTTGCCACAGCTTGAACGTTTCCAAACTTTCAGGTGTTTGTTTCATACTGTATAATCTTCAACCGCACAGCCTTATATCTAGGCATTATTCATACTCAAATTCAAAATTTTAAATCACACTTGACAGAACATAAATCCAAGGGTCCGTTCATAACACACGTCCTCCCCCCCCAGGTTGCCACTCTGCTTCCCACTTTCTGAGACCCCCTATCAATATTAATTCACAAAATCCAAATACCCCTCTTCCTAAAAATGAAAAATTTTGATTGAAAGTACATAAATTTATAAGTTTAAATATCTGTACGTATTTACTAATACGAAATGAGTGACTTCTATCATGACAAAAATTAAAAAAAAAGGTAGAACGTGTCGCGGGACACACGGTAGGAACTTTAGTTCCTTTTAAGCAAAAATTATTTAATACATCTGACGTTATAGATAAACAATTTGCATATTCTTTGGTGGTCGAGTAGTAAGCATACCAGACTCTCACGCAGTAGACCCGGGTTCGATTCCCCGTGAAGAAGTTTTTTTTTATTGTTAATTTTATTTTTAAATAATTATTCTGCTTGATATTAATAACGACAACAGGTAGACGTTTGAAATATTCAGCAGAATATTCATTATTATAGATAATGGTACACTGGTATATGGTACACTGGTATAGATAATGGTACACTTCATGAGGGAGTCCGACTGGCAACATCTACTTATAACAGCATCGTATATTTAAAAAAGGAAACCGTAGCATTATACAAATTGGACATTCAAGAACTGTACGTTTACCACAAAATTTGTGGAAACATGAAATTGAATTGTTAAATTTTTAAGTTGAAGCTATATTACAGTTTATAGAAATTTTTATTTTCTAGATTTTTTCTTAAGTGGGTCGTAGAAAAAATATGCTGCTCGACTCGTGTGTCGTGTGGATTGTCCATATCGCACTTGAACGATTGAGCACTCCGCCTACGGCGTCGTGCTCAAACTTCGTCCTCGTGCGATATGGCCATCATATCCACACTAGTTGCATAAACTACTATTTCTTTCAAAATATGCCCTTTTACATTTAAAAACAACCTGCCAAATGTCAAATCAATTTATCCATCCATTTTAAAGTTATCGAATTAAAGCATTCAAGTTTTCAAAATTTCAACACACTGTATTTCGAAAAGTAAATGTGCTGGACCCCTTAATCGCGCAATAAAAATTATGGAAATAATAGTAAACATACATTTTTCCGAACAAATTCAAGTAGATCACCAGCACTGCATAGAATTTTAATATAGCATCGGTGGTTCAGTGGTAGAATGCTCGCATTCCACGCGGGTGGCCCGGGTTCGAATGCCGGCCGGAGCTTCGTAAACAAGAGAGAGACAAAGGAGAGAGCACAAGCACACAAACAAGGCACATAACGATGCAACGTAACATAACGTGTCGTAACGTAACGCGTAACGTTCAGATCTTTTGCGTCGCGACCCCTGGTTGCTCAAACATAACCTGACATAAATAACTAAAGTTCCAAAAATAGTTGGGAGAAAAACGCTAGTAAAATTTTTTGATGTCGCGAACGTCATGATGCATTTGTACCCCCCCCCGTCCCCACCTGTCACATCTTGTCACACTCAGCAAGACCACTTCCCCCCTTGTGTGCGAACGTATCTTATGAACGGCCCCCAATATTTTGAAACCTTTTTCGAGCAGTTGATTTCGATAGAAGATATTTTTCTTTGGTTCACAACTTTGGTTTTCGACTGTATCTCGGGGGGTTGCGTGTAAATCGCCTACTAGTATATTACGTAATTAATTCTAGAAGTATATTACAATAAATGATCGTTCATTATTTAGCGATATAATGTTCATCCAAAATAAACACAGGGTATCATATTTTCGATGAATTATGGCATATGGTATATTTTCGACGATATATGATAGGATATTATAGAATGTACGCCCATGGAAATAAATGGCAATCAGAAAACTACTTTACTACAATTTAGTGGCAATTTAGTTTAAGTGATACTTAAAATTTATTGTCGTGAGTGTATGAATTTGGTTTAATAAGAAAAGTACCTCTAGAAGATGATTAATCTGTACATATTTTTAAAATGAATTTTTTTCCATCATCTTGTTTTGCATGTCGCGTTACAGCCTGCCGCATAGTAGGGCTACCGTACATTGATAATGAATAGTAGGTTCACTCGTTGTTGGCACTTTCACTTAGCGCTGATAAAGAAATGCCGAGAAACGGACGTTAAAATACAATGTAAAGTATATACAGGGGTCTGTCTACATGATCCAATATGATTTTGATGGATCCTCTAATGTACGAGGATGTATTGATATCTAGTTGGCCTAGACCAGTTCCATTCATAAACAAAATATTGCGTTACCATAGCAACAATTAATAACTTATTAGATGTGTCAGTGTGAAGTTGGACGTAAAAGAAAAAAGATGTCCACCGAAATTGTGAAAATCGAAATATTGGAGTATCGAGCCATCATCAAGTACCTGTATTTAAAAGGGTTAAGAGGTGAGCAGAGACCTTCTATTATTGCGTTCTCCAGCAAGGTTTGGTCGTCCACACTAAGGGTACGCCCTAGAGAGAACTGCCATTCTTATTAATTTTGCTGCAGCTGCATAGCTGCCAGTTGAAGAAGGGATGGCTATTCTATCCTCCTTTTTCTTCTTCGCCTACACTTGTGGTGTCGCCATTTCCCGCTTTCGTTTTTCTCCTTTAGGAGGGATGTTTTTCTCCTCTCCTTGCTTCCTGAGCTCTGTAGCCTTCTTTCTTGCTTCCTCCGGTGCAAATCCCTGTTCAAGAAAGCGAAGATATCATCTTACCCCCGCTCCACTAAGTCCACGCCTTAGTGGATCATCCCTTCCTCCGGGTTTACCCAGTTCAGGAAGGAGGGGGGTATTCTTTTTCGTTCAGGACTTCTCCCGGAGACTTCCACCAGTTGAGGAAGTTGAGGGTTTAGGTGCCCCTGTCTTTCTCCTCTCCTGTTTTTCTCTGACTTCCTCAACACGAGGTCTGCTCGGGCGTGAGGAAGATGCTTCTGTATTTTTGGGCACTGTGGATAAATTGCTCCGGTTGCGGTGCATGCCCCATTGATTTCTTTTTTTTTTGGTACTTTTATCCATGGTTGATCCCACGAGTAGCTAGGGAAGCACAAGGTCCACTCCTGCAGAGCCCCGCATGCAGGAGTAAGGGTATTTAAACTGGATGTTCCCAGGTATCCAGAGTCCGCATATTAATGATCAAGCTTCTCCCTGACCACGCAGTCCTCGGCTTATGTTGTACCACCATGACTTGGAGAGTATTTTATTGTGGTCTCCTTCCACTTGGCCAGCTGTTTAAGGCAAGCCCCCACATCTAGTGAATATACCTCATCAACCACGTTCTACTAGATACGGTTTATATCAGGCAGGTTTCCACAGGCAGTCCATTGTTCCGACGACCCAGCTGACTCCGGCCACTCGTCGGGACAACAGTCCACTCTCCACGCTGAAGATCCTGATATCGGATTTCATTACTTGACGTTTTTTTTTCGTAATTTACGTCATATTTTACCAAAATATGAACCTAATAAAATCCTTTATGTCAATTTCATTTTAAATTCTCTTCCAAATATTCAATTATCTAAATCTAAATCTAAATTTTTTTCAACCATCAATTAGAACAAACAGTTTGTAAAAATTTGCCCAACATCATTTCTTTTATTCCGCATCTTTTTATTTCGAGACTCGCTCTCGAAAAAAAAAAGTGTCAACACGATAGATTACCGCTCTTGTGCAAATCGTTTCTTCTCCTTTTAATATGCCAACTGTAGCGGCTTTATAATTACTTTCTTTATCTTCTCCGTCGTCGCTGACTGCCTCTCGTGCCTCCCATTTCCTCCGTTCCTTATCCCCAATCTCCAGGGAGATTGTTGCTTTGCTTGGCTTTACTTTTCTTAGTCCCGAACGCCGGCTGCCAGCTACCCTAGTCCTCGCTGGTCGCTAACGAGAACAAGGTTACGACCAACACATCTTATTCTCTCCCATAGTTAGCACCAATTATTATTGTTGCTCAGACTCAGACCAATAGCAGGTTTTTCTGTTTAGTTTCATCTATTCTCAGTAGAGTTTCATCTTCCCTTCATGTCTATAGAGAGGTAGGAACTATGTACTGAGCCTTGCTAATAATTGAAGTCCAGAGCAGCTTCTGGTACATAATTGGCTCTAATACTGGCACTATTTGTGGGTTTTGACAAACACCAGCTGATGTTCCAGTCGTGGTGTCGAGGAGAAATAGTCTCTTGCAGTTTTAAAAGAGGCAAAAGCATCTAAATTGAATTTTAAAAGGGGCGAGCTTTTGCATAACTTACAATAACTAAATTATGAACATTAGAGCAGTAGGTGAGATTTTTGATAAAGTCCCTCAAAAATATCATGGTTAATTATAATCAATAGAGTACACGCATATTTCATATTTTGCTTGGATATTAATTTATAATAGTAAATATGATATCAAAAATTACTAATAATAGGAAATATACCAGTTTCCATTGGAAATTACTCCCAAATTTTAAAATAAAAGTCAAATTTCAATGCACTTTCCGACCACAACCCGAGGATTACCGAACGCTACCGATTATACGTGTGATGTCATATCTCTTGTGTTTACTTATGTCAATATGGCCGGTATTGCATTAGGTTATGTGTAGTTGTGTGTTTATATTGTATTTTAATCAACTATTAATTGCTTCATCGACGTAAAAATATCATTTATATGTTTTTTTGAGACCATCACGTGTTTGTGTGTGCTTTTTTTTATTTCTAAAAGTCAACGTAAAGTGGAAAGTGGACATAAATATTCGATATTTCCGAGGATATTTTAAAACTCTTGGAAGAACATAATTTATTTACTAGTTCAGTGTTCAGTGACGATTCTTTCATATTTTGTGAGTAAAGATAGGGCTAGCGAAGGTTTTGTAAAAGCACAAACTGATAACTTGCACAAAGTAGACTCATTTATGCTGCTTGAATTTATGAAGTCAAACAGCTGCTTTAATGCAGAGGAAATAAGAGGAGTTAAAGCATTATCGTAAGTACGATTTAAACTATGTTTTATTTATATAATATATACCAACCATATTTCGATGTGTGGTCGTAAGAAAATGATGTTTTTATGGTTGATTCCTAGACATATAAGTACATAACCTCAAACTATTTAAGAATAAAAATTACCAGCATAGAAGTAGGTACTTACATTAAAATGGTCTTCACAAACAAAAGTAATGCCCTTCTCTTAAGAGTATTTTTGCTTGCGCCACCAGGTAAAGTAACAAATATTTTGCCTAGAGTTTTAATAGACGTTGATTTACACACTGAAACGATGCAATACTTGTAATACAAAGTTTTTTTTCGGCTTTATCCATTTTTAAAGCTTTCAGAAACAAATTAGGTCACAAGAACTCAGAGCGTAATACACGAATAAGAACGTAAACAAATGACGTCACTCCATGGGGATGCCATCTTTATGGCGTAAAGCGCGTTTTGGCGGACTTTCAAATTTTATTATTTTTAAAGTCATTTTAAAAGTAAAGTTTATATTTTTTTGAAAAAATAGGCATGCAAGGTGTTAGGAGACCTGATAAAGCGTCAATTCCCACCAATAGCAAAATTTATGCTTGTACCCTATTGCATAATAACAGTTTAAACTTACAATAATTATCATTAACCATGATATTTTTAAGCGATTCCATCAAAAATCTCGCCTACTGCTTTCACATCCATATGTTTTGATAGTTTTTGGGCTAACCCGACTGAACTACAACGACCGATAATAGTATTTTGGGTGTTTTTCTTAGTGAATATTTTCATTAGTCTTAACCTTTATTGGTACATAGACCGAGTATAGCGTCTTGGAAATTGCGTGAAAGACGGGAAAGCACAGAGAGAAAGCACTGAAGTTATCGAGCATAGAACACGCATATCTGATAACCGGTTGTGTTCTATGGTAGGGAAGCAATTAACTGTGACGCTCTTCCTCTGGCCCCACAAATCATGGGGCCAACGTGGCCCGGATCCGACATTCGTTATATTTAGACAAATTATAAGTAATTTTCGCCGCCCCCGATATACTTTCACGGCACATTTGAGCGGCGGTATATCTAGTACCGTTTCCCCGGCGTCGGTTGATAGAGATTCTATTGGTTGAGGTTAATTGCCTGTGTGGCGATATGTCGTTTTATAAAATTTATATAGGCATAGGTACATCATTTAGCGATAAATGGCACTAGTCGATTTTTGATTGTAAAGTGTGTTGCTGTATTTCGAATTCAAAATTTTCAAATTTTATATTCACAGCGTATGAGCAAGATATAATAGTGATGCTAGGCAATGTCGAAAACATAATAATATGTACACTAACTACCGACAAGTAAATTCACTTGCGTCGGAACGTTTGAAAATTTTGGTACATCTTTTCTCTGGTGCTTTACACGTCTGTTATCATAATACAACAGTTACGAGGGACAGTCGAGTGGTTAATTACGTGTATTACTGATTTACGGCACAATCCGATAATATGGCATATAACAAACAGGTGTCTAATATTGCCCAGACACGTGTTTGAAATTTCTTAAGGAGTTCCTGCGGCTCTTCTTTCAGAGTGGCTTAGTTGCAAGAATCTTTGATTGTATAAGCACTACTAGATCTTTCCAATGGTCAGATCTTCTCTTTTTCTCGGCTTTACCTATTTCTTCCAATATTACATTGGGGTTGATTTCGCAAAAGGGTTCAGGCCCCCAGAAAGGTATTTCAGTCCCCCTCTTTGCTAGTTCATCTGGTATTTCATTTCCTTCTATTCCAGTGTGTCCTGGAATCCATACGTATATTGTTCTCGCCTAGTTTGTCTAGGCATTCCCACACCATTTTGGAACTGATTACACAAGAGCTCAGTGCTTTAATGGCTGCTTGACTATCCGATATTATGATAATCGTTTGTCTTCTGTATCCTTTATCAATATTGAACTGGACGCACTTTCTTTCTTTCCGCTTGAAAGATACTTGGGGTTTTTCCCAAGCTTTCAGAGTGTTTGGTTCCTGGCCCGAACACTCCTATCCTTTTGAGCCGTCTGTGTACCATTGAATGGCATTCTTCCCAAGTCTGGTAATGGTATTTGGATCCCATTTCTTCTTGCTGCTTAATTCCGTAACTAATTTCTTTGAAAAGTTATACCGTCTAGTTGCAATTTCTTGCTAAGTACTATAAAATGAATTATTTTAGTAAAATTTTTGTTTTTGTTCAAATATTTATAAAATACAATATTTTTAACACCAAAAATTTATTTTCTAACGTCTTTTATTCCGTCCCAAATTCAATTTTCACTTAATATAAAATTCAATTATAGTTTTCGGAGTCATTTTGAATCGTTCTCTCCCTTGGTTCTCCTTTAAAAAAAAAGCAATTACACTCATTTTTCAATTCTTTGATTGTTATACCATTTTAATCACCGAGTGCCTGAAATATTTTCAATTTTGAAAATGGAACAAGGTCCACGAACGACCCGATCCCTCGACTCGTTTAAAGATCAAAAAGTTGACTAAAAATATGGGAAAATCAAAATCAGAGTCCGCCAAATCAAGTAATGACAGTAGAGTGCAGTGGCGTACAAAGTATTATTAAAAAAAGGAATCACTCAATATTAGAAATTGTATTAAATTGAAAATTTCGCTGAGAAACGGGAGAAAAAATACATTCCAAGATAGATATTTTCAATAACCAAAAATAAGATCATCCTGTTGTTAACGTACGTCTTTGATTGACGTTGTGAGGGGGTAGTATAACAAAGGGGGTCCTCAATTAAGTCGCGTCAGATGAAGCTCTTGCTTTCGCGTTATTCGTTTGTTGTTGGCTTGCTCTAAAGGAATGACGATCCTTACTTGAAGAGGGGAGATGATATAAAAGTCATTTTCATTAGAATCATTAAAAGGATATAGGATAAATTAAGGATGTGTGCAGTTCATAATGTATGTTTAGTACTAGAGAAAACAAAATATAAAAAAATGTATAATTTTATTGTTAGAATCAATTTTAATAATCTGTATCTGTAGAGTAGTGTAGGCTCACAGTACTTGGGCCCATTGTACCCGGGTGGTCCAATAAGCCGATCTCTCAGCTATATATCAGAAACTATTTATGTTATAACTTTAGGAATAAAAATTCCTTGGGAAAAGTGGGCAAGAGAAATTGCTGGAAATTACGTTCAAGTTTCTAGGTTAACCGCTAGGGGGTGTAACCTGTAAAGAAAAATTTAAAAACCAGTTTTTTGTGAAGTATGCCTAAATTCTGCAAAAATTTGTTCAAGTACTTTTTATTCTATTTTTCCAAATAATGGGTGGGGGAGAGTGGGAAAGTGTTTGTGGATAAATGGATGGATTGGAATGGTAAATATATTTTCAGGGCCAGCTAGATCTCCAGACACAGACATGTCTGGACTTTTTTAGTGTACCAAACTCACCAACCACGCGAGACGACATGCAACAGCGCATTAGAAACGCTATAAATAGTATATCAACAGCCGAATTTTAAGCAACAGATATGTCAAACCGTGCTAGATTACATATTTGTGTGGACAACGATGAAAAACAATTTGAACATATTTAATTTTAAGCTATAATACAGGGTGTCAATACTATACCCACTTATGTTGCAGATTGTTATGTTTTTGCCAAAAATTCCTTTTCTGGTTAGTTCTTTTGTTGGCAATTGAGATACCAGCAGGCCAGTTCTGTTTGAACCACGCTGGTATTGTTTCCCATACCTCATTTAATCCTTATGCTTAGTGCTCTGGAGTAAACTCCATATCCTGAGCCTTCTTTCATTTTAACCACGAAAAAAGTGTCCTCCTCATTTGCTCGATTCCATCAACTGGATACATTTGAAAATACACCTGTAAAGTGAATCACGGTTGCTATGGTAACGGAAAACCGTTCAGTCATGGCAAGCTGCAATAATTAATTACTGGAAGCTCGGCACCGAGTGACGTCACGAAAAACATGAACGTAGCAGGCGCCCTCTTTGTATTTTAGAATAAAACTCTCTATGCTAAACTTGGTGTTGATGATTTTAACAAGTTAAAATCTGTAAAATGAGACTAACAAAAATTTCTCAATTTCGCTAAAAGCTTAGATCTATTTTAGGCCGGGATATTTGACAAATTTCCACAACATTTTCTTTTTAAAATACGAAAATATACAACAAAAGAAATTTGAGAGGAGAGAAAATTAAGTGATTTGAAAAAAATGGAGAAAATAATTAGTTTTATATAAGAAATAGAAAATGGGGGGTACATACTGGCCTATACAGGACGTTTCTGTGTATGTTTAGAGCTGCACCGATTTCTTCTGTGAGGGTAATTTCCAGCGCCATGTGTGTAATTTGCGGATGGTTTTGGATTATCAACGGCTGCTTTTGTACACGATATTAGACGCTCTACTACTCTGCTTTATTACTTCCACCGAACCACATCTGTCACTCATTTTTCTTCTTCTTTTTCCTCTTTACTTAGCCATTAATCCCACTGAAAATCGACTTTTCCCGAAAGCTCCACGTTTTCAAAACAAATTAACCGCCATTCGAGATTAGAAACGTTACAGAAATGGGATAGAATAAACTGGAGAACAGAGCAGGAGTTACTATAGTACCAGGTGGTTTTCAGAATTCTAGGTCCACCGCCAGAGGGCGTATTTGACAGTTAAAATTTTAAAATGCAAAATTTACTCAAGTAAACGATAGACAATACGAAGTATTTCAAGGGCAGACATTGAAGCTGCTGTTTTATCTACCCGTCAGCGATTGATTTCATGCATTGGAAATGATGGACAGGAATGTGATTATGATATTTAATATGCTCCTTAATTGAGTAAATTTTAAAAAAATTTACATACATTCAATAGCCTTCTTGGTGGACCTCATGGATTGTTAATGTCCTTCCAACACATTATGTTGGAAGAAATGGGAAAAAGGCAGGTCCTAATCAAAATATAACAATAATGAACGATTTAAAATGTATTACAGACGTCAACCCTAATCTTGACTTGACTTAGATTCAAAATAGGATGCAGTTGTACCTTTCGTAGCGGCAATGTGTCTTATAATAATCCAATAATATATATACATTTATTTATACACTTTTTTACGTTAGAAGAAACATTTTCTCGATCCGGAAGTCCTTATTATTACAAATTACCATAATACGTCATCGGCACGTCCGGAATAAGGAATTCATCATGATCCTTAATCTCCTGGCGAGAAGTAAATCGGTTTTTAATAGCCATCGGACAATTTTTTCTTCTCTTTCTAGGATGGTAGAGGTGGCGGGATCGAGTCCCGCCATCCATACACGCCACTCGGTTGGCCACTTTTCAAAGGACCTTCATCGGCAATGCGCTTACTACCCGGTGATTGATCGGAAGGACCTTCGATCCTTAACAATGTTCAGATGGTGATGTATATGCTATTCGAGATTTATAGTGTGTGTGTTTGTCGAACGGAATCTTGTTTTACTTTTTTTCAATTTTTCAAAATAGCAAATTGAAAAAAAAAAGTTCAATACCCTGAGAATTTATCCTCGTATATTTGACGTATCAAGTAGCCCTTGCCGAAGCCAAATCCAAGGCAAGAGATGATATTATTGGAATTCCTGGGCCAGCATTTCTCTCACGCAATAATTAAATGTCACCCTCCAAGGCCTACTACTGTGTGTTTGGATCCCCCGGAGCGACCCAAAGCAGGATCGGTCTAGGGGATGAGAAGTTCGGTGTGTTTTGGGTGTTGGCGACCTGCCGAGTGTCACATGCCATGTGATATATTGTGATGTATGAATTTCTTAGGCCTGTACTTTTACTTTCAACGAAATCCTAAATTACCACAACGCAAATCTTTATTTTATTAGCAAAACTACGTGCGATGCCTTTCGGCCAATATAATAAGTTAAGAATAATATTTAAACAAAAGACATAAATTCCCTTGAAGCTAATTTCAATAAATCGTAAGAATAGAAGTAGGAAGGTTGCACGTACGAAGTCAAGTTCAGAGCTTGAAATAAACATAAATAGTATTATTTATATTTACTTATGATGAACTTCTACATCTCTACATCTTTGTGGTTGTTTTGGTTCTACAATTTGTATGGTCCGTATACAAAATACTCATTCTATGATTTGTTGGCACGAAACCTTTAGAAATTCATGCATAAATGTCAAAATTATTTGATAACGGATGAATAAAAATATTGTCGACAATATTATTCGTATTCATTTCAAACCCTGGCCTATAATTGTGTGTGTTTAGCGCTGTATATTGTCCGTATTTGGTTCAGTTCTGTTCTGGTCTTTACTTTCTGCGCTCTGTTGATGCTGGATGTCAATATCATTTTGGGAGTCGTTATAATAAATCCCGTATCCTGATTCGACTGATTGTTCCCTGTGAACTGTGGGGCTGTTTATACAGGATCAACCGCAATTAATGTAAATATTTCACATGTAATTATTTGTTTTTCAACATAGATAACTATAATCTATTCAATGGTCTTCTTGGTGTGCGTGATCGTTTGTGACGTAAGATTTCATCTAAATAAGTTCTTACCATTAAAGCATAATGGGGTGTTGCCCCGTCTTGCTGGAACCAAACATTTTCATTCGGTAAGCTAGGATATATTGCGTTGGGATATAAGTTTGCCAACACAGGAATAACTTCATTTCTAAGCATATTTAAATATTTTTCAGCTGTCAAATTTCCATCTATAAATATAGGACCAATAATATGGTCGCCTATGATACCGGCCCAAACGTTCACCTTTTGAGGGTACCGAGTATGTGTCTCACGCATCCAATTAGGATTCTCTGCTGACCAATATATATAGTTCTGCCGGTTTACCTCTCCATTCAATGTGAATGTTGATTCGTCAGAATAAAGAATGGTTCCAAGAGCTATCTCATTTCTGTTCAGCTTATTCATCAATCTTTCGCAGAAATCCATTCTACGATCTGCATCGTCTTCTGTTAACTCCTGCACAAAAGTTAATTTGTAGGGATGAAGTTTTTATGGTAAGATATTTGTACTTTTTGCAAGAAAGCAAAGGAAATGGCTTAAGGATAGCGAACTACACTGAAAATAATTTTGTTCATAATATCAATTGACCACAGTGTACTTATTGTAACTATATACAGTAAGATCAAATAAAAGACATACCAGTACCAAACGTTTAATACTAAAATTGATCTGTTCTATAATGTTTCTCTTATAAAGAAAGTGTATTCCTACATCAAATCGAATCATTCTTCAAATTGGCAACAAAATGAGAGTTAAGTATGCGCAAATTGATTGGGTATATCCCCGCAGGACAGAAAGTGAATCGAAGAGAGGACGAGATAGAGCGGGTAGAGTAGAGAGCACACACACACACACATAGAGCCAACAGATCAGGCGAGAGCATATGCTATTTAATATAATTGAATTCACAATGATGCGTAGGGTGGCAAATTCGATAAAGGGATTACTGTCAAATCAAATCGTATTAAACGAAGTGCAATCTCGGTTGGCGTTGTGCAACATTAGATCATACACTCGCTCGTCCGCCAATGCGGATGTGAGAGAGAGACTATATTATTGAGTCTAATCCAAGCTACAGTCTATTACAGATATGCGGATTGTATTCTTTTTTAAATTGACGGGGTTGAACTGAACGAAGGTCGCGGGACGCGATTACCGACGTCGCGTCGCACGCAAATCAATTTTCTAATAATTAAAAAAAAAAAATTGGAAAAATGTTTAATATAAAATTATGCGCGATCTAGCAGTAGGAGAGAAGAGAGACTAAAATGCAACTGTCAAATACACTAATCGAAGTAATTCACTACATAAAAAAGAAGATTTATTTATTAAAATGTCCTGGCTAAGCATACGACACACGGAATTATAACAAGTGGGTGTCGATATTTTTGAGAAAACAAAAAATATGACATTGTTTACCTTATTTTGTGTGTGATATTGAAAAATATACCGGGCGTCCAACGATTTAGGCAAGATATTATCAGTGGCGGCTCCTTGAAGGAGGCTAAGGAGACTAGGATAGAAATCAAGCTCAAAAAATAAGTAGACAATTTTTCATAAAATAGTTTAATTTAAACCAATAAAAAAAATTATTGAAAGGGCCCATTACTTCCGAAAACTTATCATACATCAATCGCGGTCGGATAGCCACTTTCATTTTTTCATCGTCTCTCGATTATTTCCAAGTGTTTTCAACGCTCTCTTTCTCTGGTTTATTACTTGATGGCTATAGACGGGAATTCGCAATAGGAATTTATTGCCTATAATACTGCTGCGGATATTTCTTTATATTTATTTTATTTATTTGTTTTTCCAGCTGACAAATTCGGTTCATTTGACAAATTCGGCTTATTTATAGGGTTGTCGAGGGAGTAAATTGTCGTATTTAAACACCAAGGCAGAAAAAAACAAAGCAATTTTTGAGAAAAACACGACAAATACGAAAAAAGTATCTATAAAAATTGTTACAAATATTGGAAGGGTTAAAGTTCCCCGAGTGGGGTGACGAAAGGGGTGCAGGGGATCGTTGGGGAGCAAAGTGTAACCGATACAAAGCGGGCGCTAGATGGCTGTGCTAGCGGTGGCTTGACAGGTGAGCAGCGAAGACAAATGATAGTGCCCCAGCGCTACCGCCTTCGATGTGAAAAGAACTAGATGATAAATTGTGCTTGGGCCAATCTACTACCAAATACCGAGTAGAGGTGGGAGATATTTTTGTTTTTCGAAAATTGTAAGGTTTTTTTTATAAAAAATTATTAAATATAAGAAAATTTGATAAAAAATAATATTTCTTTCTTAAAAATTGAATAATACTGTGTGAAACTACTTTATTTTGTTGTTAAATAATTATAGTAACGAGTTTTTCCCATCTTTAGCATACCGGACATGGCTGTATGAATTTTTCCGTGAAAAATTCGAGGTGGTAGAAAATTAGGCCGTGCCTGGTCGTCGGTGTCACCGAATTAATTCGTTTTTCCGAAATCTAATTTGCATTTTGTTAGTTACTTTTTGCTTTGCCGCTAGCAGTTCATTTATTATGTGACTCAGGACGTCGAGCCAATCGTGTGTCGGTAGATATTTTTTCTTTCATGAAAAATAACATAAACCCATTTAAAATTTGTGATCTATTGAAAAAAAAATACAGTTTATGTGTGCTTTTGGTTAGTTAATCGCTTGTATGTTTTTAATGGAAAACGTAATTTGCTTTTTTAAATTTTGGTGGGTGCGCAGGTGCCTCCGCCAAAATTTCAAAATGATTTAAATTGTTTATATTTATAGACGGAGAAATAGATTAAATTATTTTTTCTTTCTCTATTTGAATAGATAAGGCTTTTACTTGATGTAAAAAGTAAATTATGAAATCAAACAATTTTATTTTGTTAAATCTACATTATATTTAACCTCAAAGTTTTGACGCGTTTCGCTACCACAGTAGCTTTTTCAAACGAATGGAGGTATAATGAGAAATTTTCAATTTATACAGTGCCTTAATACTAAATTATACGGATATTTAACAATAAAATTATAATCTTTTTACAAGGAAATGAAATGAATTTGTCTAAATATGGGATTAACTAAAGTATTTAACAAGTTTACCTGGAAACTCATTCATAACAATCCTACAGGAACCTTTCTAGGTAAAAAGGTTTCATAAGGGAGAATTGTTAATATCAAGTTGGTCGTTAAAAAGAAACCTTTTTACCTAGATATATATATATATATATATATATATATATATATAGGTATATTGCGAAAACTCTTAAAGTTACCCTTGACTCATTTACACCTGGTTGAGATAAAAAAAAATGTGATTTCATCTCCTACAATCGTAAATCTCTCTCCTATTTGTCTCGTACATCGTCCGGCATAACCATCACAGATAAACAACCAAAACATACATCTACATTTTATATTTAGAAGCATCGGTCGTGTGAGAGTTGAGATGAGATTCTCAAGTCTCCAAGTATAAGTTGGCGAATAAGAAGCTGGCTGGTCGACACTCCCAAAACAAAAGGCGGTCGGCCACTTCCGTTTCCATCTCCGTCTTTTAAACATATCGTCTTCGTCTTACGCATACACCAAACGCTTAATTCAATAAACCTCTCATCAATCACGTTGGCTGTGTCTCATTGCTTGGCTGTGTACGTACGGCCTCTCTTCTTATTCTAGCGTTTCTTCTTCTTCTTCGTACCCTTCTTTGCTAAGGGTTGACTACGAGAGGCAGAGTGTGTGTGTACCTACAGGATGTCGTTAAAATGGCGGCAACTAAAATATAACATCCGTCAATTTTTCTGTGTATTTTCCCATTCTGCAATTTATTTTTTTGTGACGGGTTAATTTGAAAACAAACTGGTGAATTAAAGAGGTAATATTGTCCCTAAAATGGATGTTTTCCCTCAGGAGCACTCTTATCACGTTAACAGAACCATTAAAGAGTCGCCCTATCCCTTTGAACTATGCAGATGAACTAGCAAAGAGGGGGACTGAAATACCTTTCTGGTGGCCTGAACCCTTCTGCGGAATCAGCCCCAATGTAATGTTGGAAGAAATAGGTAAAGCCGAGGAAAAGAGAAGATCTGACCATTGGACAGATCTAGTAGGGCTTATACAATCAAAGATTCTTCTGGGAGACTACAGCTAGTTGAAATCAAATCAATGCATAAGTCATAGTAAAACCCCCTTTGACCCCTTTGATCCCCCACCCGTAAGAAATCACATTAGCCTACAAATTATGTGGCAATCGAAACAAAGAATTCTCACCCCACCCTTCCCTATTATTTAGTAACGGTCACCACCTGTATACGTTTGGCGTCAGTCTGCATGTGAAATTATATCAGTTTTTGCAATTTTACTAATTATTTTGTTTTTGTGAAGTATGTGGTTAAAGTGCTCTGGACAAAAATAAGTTTAATAATAGAATGAATGAATTATTGAACTCATGGCGATTACAAGAATTGTGAGATATCTTTGAAGGTAAGGAAATAAATGACCATTATATTCAAGTAGGTAGAAGTAATAAGCAAGCGAAATGTACCTCAAACATACACATTTCTCAATTAAGCCTGTCAGATCTACTCCAAGAAATTCAAAAAACTACTATGGGGAAAGCATTAATGAGCACACTTAAGGATAGACAAGGCTATCTTGTGAATACCATTGTTGGCTATGTTTTAGATCATGTAGGTATGTTTAATTTTAACAATGTATATGGTTTCCATTTTATAAATGTTTGGTATCTATTTTAAAAATGTATAGTATTCTTTTTAATAGATCAAAATATTCAGTAGCAAGTTTTTTATTCCTATCCTGCTTTCCTACTAAACAGTTTTAAATTCTTAATAAAATGGTAGGATTGGAGTAATAAACGATTCCTGAGATTTTTGATGGTATTTTCCAAAATATTCCGGACTCAATAAACAATTTTCCACTTGAATTTAACAAAAAATAATAATTTTTTTCGATTTTTAATACCATCCTGGTATAATTGGCCGATCCGGGTCCATTCCAGGACAACGTATGGTGGCGGAGCCCTACTCAGACCAAAGTGTTATCTAATATTGCGTATACAATCATAGCAAGATTAGCAGGGGTGTTCACAACCCCCTTATCATCGACTATCTCCCCCGGGAAACCCACTGTTACCGATGTCGACGTCGATCCTTATATTGCCGACGACACTGTTAACCGTATAGGAGGATTCGACTCCCTATTACAAGAGGTTCTGTATTCTAATTGTTCGTAAAATTGAAGGTAACGATATTAAGATATTGTAGGATTTTAAATTTTTTTTTTTCAAATTTCTGATGGTGAATTATAAATCTGTAATCTTTTTATAGAAAATTCAATTCTGAACCGAATGGAGTAGACTAGAATCTTGCAAACCTTGAGGTTCCCGAGATATGGCCAATATGTGAAGAAATGTCCCAGGTTTTGATAAAAATGGCCATAAAATGAGACGGGTTTTGAAAAACTTGAATTTTATTTCATTTTATGGGGTTTCAGAACAAGCAAAACTTTTTATCAAGAATAACATTTTTCACTAAATTAATATTTAAAAATTTTGCACCTATAGGATACTCCATCCGTGACGCTACCTTTTTAAAAGTTAGAAAATTCGGGATGTACAGGGTTTATTATATTCCCTAGATTGGGAAGTGAAAATGTGACTGCTGATCTAGATCTGTATGGTTCACCATGTTAACGTCGGATATTGATATTAACTAGGATAAAGTCTACACGTGCGGTACAAACGAACTTAAATTTCCCATGAATATAACGACCGAAAAAAAATATGGAAAATGATATATGGTTGATGATGATGATGTGTAGGAAGGTAGAAACGCGTTAAAATATGATGGAAATTTATTGTCAACAAAGAAATGATATTTATTTTTATTGTTTGATAGGATAGGAATAAAAAACTTGCTACTGAATATTTTGATCTATTAAAAAGAAAACTATACATTTTTTTAAATAGATACCATACATTTATAAAATAGAAACCATACATTGTTAAAATTAAACATACCTACATAATCTAAAACATAACCAACAATGGTATCCACAAGATAGCCTTGTCTATCCTCAAGTGTGCTCATTAATGCTTTCCCCATAGTAGTTTTTTAGAGTTCTTGGAGTAGATCTGACAGGTTCAATTGAGGTACATTTCGCTTGCTTGTTACTTCTACCTACTTGAATATAATTGTCATTTATTTCCTTACCTCCAAAGATATCTCACAATTCTTGTAATCTCCATGAGTTCAACAATTCATTCATTCTATTATTAAACTTATTTTTGTCCAGAGCACTTTAACCACATACTTCACAAAAAGAAAATAATTAGTAAAATTGCAAAAACTGATATAATTTCACATGCATACTGACGCCAAACGTATACAGGTGGTGACCGTTACTGAATAATAGGGAAGGTTGGGGTGAGAATTCTTTGTTTCAATTGCCACATAATTTGTAGGCTAATGTGATTTATTACGGGTGTAGAAGTATTGATTTGTTGCAAGTTTTTTTTCTCTTAACAATAAATTTACAATTATACTGAAATACTTATTGTTTCGGTATAAAGTAGATCTTATTTGAGGCTAATAATCTATAGGCTTATTTAAAAAAATGTAAATTTCTGTCAAAACTTTCAAATGATTTACTATGAATATTTAATTTGTTGTTTTAAAGTGATGGAATATTATTGAAGATGCTAGGTTTTTTCTGGGCAATGAAAACAATTTTTACCCAAATAGCATTGTCATATTTTATAACAAAATATTACATTGTGCTTCGTAGACTTTTATAGTTCCTGAAGAACAATTGTATGAAGGTGTGCATAAAGGAGAACAATTTTTTTCACCCTTGCCTGCGTGTTTAAGGGATTCTTTACAGTCTTTTAGTCTTTTACAGCTAACCTTCTTAAATAATCTTGAAATAACCGTGAAGTTTACAATTATTGCTACTACTAGCCAACTGAGAAGTTGAATTTTGAAGTTTATAATGAATTTATTGGAACGAAGTTCCTTATCGCGCGTTGTGAAAGGAGGCTAGACGGATAAAATTCTTACCAAAAGTTGTCACGACACTTTTTGATATAGGAATCTATTGTAAGCTGTGCGGCGTCGCGTGTTTCTCTGTCTGCATCTTTCTCTCTTATAGAAAACAAATAAATTGAAAAAATTTTCACCATAGTCCGGGCGCGAACCATCAACCTACGCGTCTATATCAAGGCATTCAACACATGCTGCCATGAGCTCTCATGTGTATTAGATGCGAAGAAAGGTATTACATGCTGCAATGTGCGATTATATACAGATAATAATAATAAATGCTTTTGTATTTTTAACAAGTACGCACTATAACCTCTCTTTATTATTGTGCTAACCAAGTCATACGCATTATAATCTCCATATTTTGTGTGTTTAGCAAGTGTACGCGTCATAATTTTAATATATTCAAAAACAAATCATATTTTAATATTAAAATTTCAGAACGTATGTATTTAGCAAGCCGTGCGTGTTCTAACCTATACGCTGTTGTGTTTACGAAGTCGAGAGAGTATATATATATACACTCTGTTGTTGTGTTTACAAAGTCCCGCGCATCTATGACGTGTATGAAAGAATAGACAGACAGAGTACATATATATATGTATCTCAAGTTTTTTTTATTATTAGATCAGTTTTATCATACTACGGCTGTATAATATTTAAAAACGAGTGTTAGCATTTTTCTACATTTTTAACACAACGAAATACCGGTTAATATTCTCTAAAAAACACGTAAAATCCTTTACCGTGTCATCAACTCTCATAATTCACACTATACACGTCACACGAGACTTTTTACGTTGTAAAACAACGCAGGTCACATCCTGTATCCTTAATAAGTGATCAGAAGTGAAAAGGAACAGCGGCAATGGACCACAGTGCTGCGTGATTTATGATCTCTACGTTTTATTTTTTATCCGGCACAACAAAATTAACAGCAGTTTGATATAAACTGTGCTTTTACTCAATTTTTTATTAAATATTTTCTTTCAAAGTAAATTATTTATTTTTTTATTAGAATTTAAGTGCCTCGACAACTATGGCCATTGGCACTGTACAAAAGACAAAAAGACATATTATAAATACATACACTATCTTAAAACATAAAACATGTAAAATACTCGGTAAAATATCAATCTAGTTTATATTTTGTGGTAGAGGTTAGTTGATTTGAGGAATTTCAATGTCTTTGGGATTTCAGCAGTGCAGTTTAAAAGCTCTCTCAGATTTGGTCCTAGGTCTAGGTGCTTATGTGTAATGGTGTATTCCTGGCAGTCTGTGAGAATATCCTTAACGGTTAAAGCACTATTGCAGTGACGGCAGACGGGAAGGTTTTCAGAAGACATCAAGTAACCATGTGTGTATTTGGTATGGTTGATCCGCAATCGTCTAATGACAGCAGCTTCTCTCCTGGTTTAGAAATTGACAGGAGAAGAGATTTGCTTGAATGCTTGGAAGACGCTATACAACTCGTGGTTGGTTGTGACGGAGCAGCCAACACCAAAAGAAGTTTTTGAGGCGTCTGTGTAGAGAACTACATCATATGGTGTTTTTTCTAATATTTCCAAAGATGCTTTCTTCATAAGTATGCTGGGCGATTCATGTGTATTGAACTTGGTAAGGGAGGTATTGAATAAAGGAAGTTGTTTAGTCCAAGGTTGGGGGAGCGGAGTCATTGAAAGGTCGGTATTCTCAAGTAATGGGAAAAGAAGATGGGCAATAGATTTTACGCTACGTTTGGAAGTAGTGTTGGAAGGATGATGTTGAGACATTGATGTAAACAAAGGGTAAACAGGGTTAGAAGATGTTGATGCAGCGTATGAATTTTTTTTCCAATCCCACTTCTGATGTAAATAAATTGGAATATTTTTTTGTTAATTATCGAAAATGAAATATGCTTTTCGGGATTCGTTGTCTGGCGTTATTATAGCCCCTGCGTATTTAATCAATTACTAGTAAACTTTTCAATCCCCCTGCTGGACGTTTATAATTGATGAACATGATCCGACAACTATGATGTATGTTATGATGCATGAATAATATCGTATCACCGCCATCAACAACGCCGAACTCCGTCCGCCACCGTATCGAAAGTGACGATTCGATACGCTCTATCGATTGTTTTTTAAACCAAACTCATACGAACGTATCTAAAAAAACCCGAAAAAGTGATGAAAATTCTTTATAGAAATTTACAGGAACATTTTATTACAGGTCATAGCTTCAATATTTTTTTGGACAGCATCTCCGAAGGTTTTTTGACCTGGAGATTGCGATATTCTTGTTTTTCAACGAGTCTCCAGTACGACTTATGTTTAGTTTGAATCCATAGAGATGTACAACCACGTACAGCAGTTTTTGATACCCCAAATTATGGTTCAGGACCAGTTGAAGCAGTTTCAACCCATAGCTTTACCAGGATGTTTGACTTTTCATTTCATCCAAGTGCCCCAAGAGTTACTCTATTATGGTTATGTATATATGTATTTTGGGGTGACATTTATTGAGACCTAAAAGATTTATTGTGCCTCCTTATTTCTACTAAGTTTCCTTAGTACTTTTTCCCGGAGGAATTTTAGGATGTCTGCAGGCTTCAACTTATAGGTGAATGTTCCTCTTCTATCCAGTAATCTCCCAGGTGCTGTGCTCTAGGATTTTGAAGTAGTGTGCAGTTGGAAAGTATGTGGATGGAGGCTTCTTCTTCCATGCCACAAAATCTGCATTCTTCTTCCTCCACTATTTTGAGCTTTTTCAGGTGCCCATTCAGGCGACAATGTCCCGTTAGGATCCCTGTTAAAACTCTTAGTGCAGTTTTACTTTGACGTATGCATTCATTTGATCTCAACAGGGTGTAGTCATCCAGAAGAGTCTTTGATTGTATAAGCCCTACTAGATCTTTCCAATGGTCAGATCTTCTCTTTTTCTCGGCTTTACCTATTTCTTCCAATATTACATTGGAGCTGATTCCGCAAAAGGGTTCAGGCCCCCAGAAAGGTATTTCAGACCCCCTTTTTGCTAGTTTATCTGATATTTCACTTCCTTCTATTCCAGTGTGTCCTGGAATCCATATTAAGGTGACTAAATTGTTCTCGCCTAGTTCATTCAGTTTCTCTAGGCATTCCCACACCATTTTGGAACTTATTACACTGTATCCTTTATCAATATTGAACTGGGCACACTTTCTTATGACGTGGATTTCCGCTTGAAAGATACTTGGGGTTTTTCTCAAGCATTCTTCCTTGCCCGAACACTCCTATCCCAGAGCCTTCTATTGCTTTTGAGCCGTCTGTGTACTCTATTATGGTTAACCAGGATTAATACTTTTTGTAGGCTGTCTAGGCCAGTCTAGATCTGTATCCTGGACAGATATCCAAGTCCTCAGAACTGGCTTTATTATCACCCAATTGTAATTTCATCTGGGCAAGAACCTAATCATTTCCTTTTAAATTTTATTATTTATTAACGCCCATCGGAGATGCTTATATTTTTTTTTCACGATGTCATAAAAATATAGGTATAGTATGTTCATACTTAAAGTGAACTAACTAGAAAGACTTTTTGTATTCTATAGAAAAAAAAATTCACCATAACTTCATAAAAAAAGCATTAATGCATAGAACAAACAATTTGATCTGTGTATAATCCTGAAGGATCACCTTGCCGATATTATATCAGTTGTAAATCCAAAGTGTAAACTATAAAGGAATCGTAATCTGGCGCGCGGAGACCCTCAACGGCCCTCTCTCTTTTTTTTTCCTATACGCGAGTTTCTTATCACTTTACCATCTCCCCGCATGTGTATATATGCACTACATACATATCGTACACTATAAAAAAAATAAGAAATTGTAAATAAACAAATCAATTTTTTATCAAAACGCAAGAAAGATATTAAAAAAAATGTCTGACATGCCGAGTTATGAAACAATTCCGCCCCCTGCATAGGCAGCAGGGTACAAGCATAAATTTTGCTATTGGTGGGAATTGACGCTTTATCAGGTCTCCTAACACCTTGCATGCCTATTTTTTCAGAAAAATATAAACTTTACTTTTAAAACTCATAAAATTCACGCTTTACGTCATAAAGATGGCTGCCCCATGGTGTGACGTCATTTGTTTACGTTCTTATTCGTGTATCACGCTCCGAGTTCTTGTGACCTAATTTGTTTCTGGAAGCTTTAAAAATGGATAAAGCCGACAATAAAAACTTTGTATTCCAAGTATTGCATTGTTCCAGTGTGTAAATCAACGTTTAGTTTAAATCGTACTTACGATAATGCTCTAACTCCTCTTATTTCCTCTGCATTAAAGCAGCTGTTTGACTTCATAAATTCAAGCAGCATAAATGAGTCTATTTTGGGCAAGTTATCAGTTTGTGCTTTTACAAAACCTTTGCTAGCCATATCTTTCTCACAAAATATGAAAGAATCGTCACTGAACACTGAACTAGTGAATAAAATATATTCTTCTAAAAGTTTTAGAACATCCTCGGAAATATCGAATATTTATGTCCACTTTCCACTTTACGTTGACTTTTAGAAATAAAAAAAGCACACACAAACACGTGATGGTCTCAAACAAAAATATAAATGATATTTTTACGTCGGTAAAGCAATTAATAGTTGATTAATATACAAAATAAACACACAACTACACATAACCTAATGCAATACCGGCCATATTGACATAAGTAAACACAAGAGATATGACATCACACGTATCATCGGTAGCGTTCGGAAATCCTCGGGTTGTGGTCGGAAAGTGCATTGAAATTTGAATTTTATTTTAAAATTTGGGAGTAATTTCCAATGGAAACTGGTTTATTTTCTATTATTAGTAATGTTTGATATCATATTTACTATTATAAATTAATATCCTAGCAAAATATGAAATATGCGTGTACTCTATTCCTACAGGCAGGGCAGCAGCTGAAAGGAGGAGACTTTTAGGTCTTTAGGGGGCCATTCCTCCCCCCTTCCGTAAACTCAATTACGTTAAGTTTTTTCTCGTTTAAAAACACCTGTCGTGACCTACCAATTGAGCCCAAAGTGAAGTCTTCAGCTACTTTTCAGGATATTTTCAGGTGTTCAGATACTGGACTATTAGTAAAAATAAAATTAAAATATTTTTTGCAGTGTAGTTTCTTCGATAAGCATCACGCATGAAGCTAGGGGTATTATTTTAAAGTTTGGACCGAATATAAAGCGTCATTGGGCAAGTGGACTTTGAAAAATAAGGATGTTGATAATGACAGTCCCATGGGCGAGGGTAAGAAATCGAAGGGGTGTGTCAAGGAGATGACGGTCCTTTTAAAAAAAAATTGTTTTTTCATTTTGTCGAGGGGTCGCTGAACTTTCCAAGTGTTCTATTGTTGATTCATTAATCCCAGACAATTGCACATATTAAAATATTTCTTGTCACTCACAAAAAGCAATTTTTATGGCATCCTAACACACACACACACAAAAATGCCTTGAGGGCTTCGCTCTAAAAATATTTCTGCGTATAGAGGGATCTTCCTCAAAAAATTAATCAAAAAGTGCAGAGAGAAGAAGAGACGAACGAGAAAATCAGAAGTGGGATATATATTCGAGGCGAGATGTTGAACTTCACGAGAGTGAATTTGTGGTCCACAATGAGTCAAACACACGTGCATGGGCGGACACGTGCCACGGAGTGGGTGGCCAATATTGAAAATTGCATAATTTGAATCATCAAGCACCCGTATTCAAACCAAAACGAGGGATTAGGAATTCATTAGACAGTTCTGGAAGGCGGAGGGGAATGAAATTACACTTCGGCTTTGATTTTGGGATAAGCTGAAATATTTTAAGGATTCTTTATGGGATTTTCCCCCCCGGATTATAAAACATAATCAACTTAAATACCTATCTATCTATCTATCCAAAAATTTAATGTTTAATAAGGGCCATTATATTAAATTTGATGCCTCTATTCCCTTTAAGTATTTTGACGGGAAAAAATTGAATAACGTGTCGCGGGACACACGGTAAGAACTTTAGTTCCTTTTAAGAAATAATCAAATTTTTTGAATCAATAAATAAATACACATATATTAATATAAGAATTTATTTTACTCTGGATGAAACTTCATTTAACAAAAATATACAAGTAGTTTCAATTATAAAAATCTTATAATCAAGTTGATTGGCACAAAGTACATAATATTAACTGGATTTAATAATGCAATGTATGCTGGCAATCAATATTTTGCGCCGAGAAAATAGCTCTGAGACTAAGGAGAGAGCGCAAGAGCCCACGCGTTCAAGGCACATAACGTAACAACGTAACGTAACGGTCAGATCTTTTGCGTCGCGACCTCCCTAGCTCCAAGTAACGTAACGGTCAGACCAACCTAACATTAAGAACTAAAGTTCTAAAACTTTAGCATAATTTATATTAGACTGCTCCACAAAAGTAAGGTTAGTTCACAAATTGATATTACAGTTCATTATAATACCCTTCTTGGTGTGCGTCATCGATTGTTAATGTTCTTCTAGTTGGAAGAAATGGAAAAAAGGCAGATCTGTGATTAATACTAATCAACATATCACAATAATGAATGTATCAAAAATTACACCATTCCAAATTGGATGCAGACGTACCTTCGGTATTGGCAATGTGTCTTACGTCTTTTTCTACTATCCCACTAACAGCTCTCGCCAGGTTCTGTACTTTGTTGTTCACGATCAATTATTATTTATATGAAAAGTTTCAAGTGTAAGTATCTTGAAAATTTTTGTTGTCTTCACTTAGAATCCCGTTCTATGCTCATCAAAGTACATCAAATCCCTTTTCTTTGAATCAAGCAAGCGATAGACATAGAGAAACCGGACCGAACAAGACGAAAAGGCAATGGGCAAGGGGAATTTCTCCCTCCTTCCACTTCGATGCATACATACATATATATATTCTCGTATGTACACCAGTACTCACTATATGACGTAGTATATACAGGAAGCTAGCACATCCATACACGCATAAACAGAAATTTGAAAAAAAAAAATGTTAACACTAGTACGGACAAACTGTTCAAGAGAAGTTCTATATGAGCTTGATTGCAGCGCCACCTATCGGGACCAATGGTCAGTCTAAACCATCCAATTAGTTAGTCAAACACAGATAAAAATTTCATCCAAATCATACCAACCGTACAATGCTAATTTCCACGTTATTGGAACTTTAGTTCTTTACGTCAGGTTATGTTTGAGCGACCGGGGGTCTCTACGACGCAAAAGATCTGACCGTTACGTTACGCTATGTTACGTTGCTTCGTTATGTGCCTTGCTTGCGTGCGTGTGCTCTCTCCTGAGTCTCTCTCTCGTTTGCGAAGCAGCGATTCATATGCTTCGGCCGGGAATCGGACCCGGGCCGCCCGCGTGGAAGGCGAGCATTCTACCACTGAACCACCGATGCTACATTAAAATTCTATGCAAAGCTGGTATTCGCAGTGCTGGTGATCTACTTGAATTTGTTCGGATAAATTTTTACTATTATTTCCATAATTTTTTTTGCGCGATTGATCTTTTTTGTTCATTCACAGCATCGGTTGTCAGGACGGTAAGTTGTGTTTACTGCTTTTCAATAAGACGTAAATCCTGTCGGAATATCGGCCAATAATGATATGGAAGCTAAAGTAAACTTGATTCTAGTGGCTTGAGGATGAATTTTTTCGTGTGTACAATGCAGTAGATGCATCACGTTCGGAAGTGAGCGTATGTATATGCATGAGAGTTGTGTTCCACTCCATCGGAGGCCGTGCGCTACCGGAAGTCCGTCTAATGCATCCGCAACAGAATGTCGAACTTGACGCCCGACGTCGTCGACGTCGCTATTCACCATTGATTCAGTTCATAGAGGGACGCCGGTCGCTTTCATCTAACATCACTACCCAATTTTTTTTACTCGATTTAATTGACCGTAAGTTTTGTTTTACTAACTTCTGATTTGATATAATCCCACTTCTGAATAATTGTCCCACTTCTGATTGGAATTGAAAGTTTTTCTATCTACCCGTCCCTGATAGGTATATATTGTGTAAATCCACGTGATACGGGCAAGGTAAATTGAACTAAGCGAACTACTAATTACTCAATTAATTTGAAATATCCTGAGTAATATATAAGGGCCTAAGGAGACGAAGCAAGGGCGCCACTTTATATGCTAACGCGGCCCTTAAATATTTAATTATTTCCTCGGTTAGGTTAATTGCTCGTAGATGGAAGCACTTTATATTTATTTCTAAAGTTAACCGCATTATCTTAAGCATTATTGACTCCTCAAGATCTTTGAATTCGTTGGAATAATAAATGCTTGCATGCGACCGAGATTTTAGCTAAGAATATTTCATTTTCCGAGAACTATTTTTTAATATAGAAAATGGTTAGTTGTTACTTAAATCAGAAGTGGGATAATTTATTACCAGAAGTGGGATGTTTTAAAAAATATAAAAAGGTAGAACGTGTCGCGGGACACACGGTAGGAACTTCAGTTCCTTTTAAGCAAAAATTATGTAATACATCTGACGTTATAGATAAACAATTTGCATATTCCTCGGTGGTCGAGTAGTAAGCAAACCAGACTCTCACGCGGTAGACCCGGGTTCGATTCCCCGTGAAGAAGTTTTTTTTATTGTTAATTTTATTTTTAAATAATTATTCTGCTTGATATTAATAACGGCAACAGGTAGACGTTTGAAATATTTAGCAGAATATTCATTATTATAGATACTGGTACGGTACCCTTCATGAGGGAGTCCGACTGGCAACATCTACTTATAACAGCATCGTATATTTAAAAAGGGAAACCGTAGCATTATACAAATTGGACATTCAAGAACTGTACGTTTACCACAAAAAAATTAGTGGAAACATAAAATTGAATTGTTAAATTTTAAATTTGAAGTTATATTACAGTTTATAGAAATTTTTATTTTCTAGATTTTTTCTTAAGTGGGTCGTAGGAAAAATATGCTGTTCGACTCGTGTGGATTGTCCATATCGCACTTGAACGATTGAGCACTCCGCCTACGGCGTCGTGCTCAAACTTCGTCCTCGTGCGATATTGCCATCATATCCACACTTGTTGCACAAACTACTATTTCAATCAAAATATGCCCTTTTACATTTAAAAACAACCTGCCAAATGTCAAATCAATTTATCCATCCATTTTAAAGTTATCGAATTAAAACATTCAAGTTTTCAAAATTTCAACACCCTGTATTTCGAAAAGTAAATGTGCTAGACCCCTTAATCCCCATATCATTTTGTCCAATTTTACGAGAGGAATCTACATGCAAACGTTGTAATTACCCTTAACGTTCGAGATGCTTATACCATTTTTTGCGCGATCGTATTGAAATAAATTCCGAATAAAATAATTTAAATTTCTTCGAAATGAACGAAATGTCAAAAGTGACATTTATGCTTCTCGATCAGTTTAAAATATATTTTGTATTTTGGTGAAATTGTTTTTATGCTATTTTTTATTTTTCGACGTCTGAACGGTAAGTAAATCACTTACCGACGAGTTAAACTCAGAAACCAGTAAACACGACCTACCGTCCTGACAACCGATGCTGTAAATAAACAAAAAAGATCAATCGCGCAAAAAAAATTATGGAAATAATAGTAAAAATGTATCCGAACATATTCAAGTAGATCACCAGCACTGCGAATACCAGCTTTGCATAGAATTTTAATGTAGCATCGGTGGTTCAGTGGTAGAATGCTCGCCTTCCACGCGATCGGCCCGGGTTCGATTCCCAGCCGAAGCATATGAATCGCTGCTTCGTAAACGAGAGACAGACTCAGGAGAGAGCACACGCACGCAAGCAAGGCACATAACGAAGCAACGTAACATAACGTAACGGTCAGATCTTTTGAGTCGCGACCCAGGGGGAATTTGTGTACAAAGTATACAGTCTGGGGCACTATTTTATATGTAAATGAGAGAAAACATATTTTAAGCTAACATTCTCTTACAAAAAAACTGTATACTGTTACATTTACGTCATTTTTTTTGTATTTTTTACGTTGTTCTTGAAATAATGATGAAGTCAGTAGAGGAAATAAGTGAGAAAACGTAACAAACGAGAACGCTGACAAATATTAGCTCGACCGAATTAAAATTAGCTCCATCTAGCTTCATAACAACGCTCCGCGTTTTCTAATTCACATCTCGCATTTTCTTCGCGAACTTTTATTCATGTTTAGCAAGCTGATGATTTCCGTGAAAGCCCGAAAGACTTTACTTGCGAGTCACACTCTCTTTTTTCACGATATGCCCCGAGTTAGGCCAGGAGATATTTAAATACAATCTTCATCAAAGCCCCCTATTACTAATCTACAAAAGTGAGTTTTTTTTATAGACAATCTGTATAGAAAATACCAAAAAATTCTGTCGTAATAACCCAGATCAAAAATATACGATGTACTAGACGAGACAACTGATTTCTTAAATGCTACAAAGCTGACGAGAGTAAGTTACGTCGATCGACACATTTCTATGCAACCACTTAAAAAAAATTCCAATTTTTTAATTATATTTTGCGTCAATAAGATTTTCGCGTGGTACTGGCCTATATATAGCGCGCGTTTCTCTGTTCTTTCCATCGTAGTCGGCCGTGTTGTAACCGTGGCCGTAGCCTGTGTGTGTGCGCTGCATTCGCCGTAGTTAGCGTTTCCAAGTAGTGGAGTGTTGTCAGGGAAACGACAGAAAAACCGTTGCCCGGCAACGAAAAGCCGGCAGGCGAGAGAACACAGGACGAAAGAGTATCTAGTAGTCTATGGGCTGGCTTTTCGCGGATTCAGAAGTGGGATTCTTAAAACGTCATTCTGTTGATTTGGTATTTAATAGAAATATGATTATTTTCAGGACAATTATTCAAATTTAGGAAGTTTTTTTTGTAATTTTTAACCTTAACGTTTACAACAAAAAAGTTAACGCCTTGTATCTCATTAACGACAAAACCTATCACAGATGTTTAAAGGAGCTGTTCATCTTAAAATTGAATGACAAATCACCCATAGCAATATTTCTTTGAAAACATCCTGTATAAAGTGCATATGGTTTTCGAAAAGAGATGGTATTTTTTTTTGAAAATAAATTTACGTTGGCCCATTCATCATTATGTAATAAACCTGTGAAAACTGCGAATTTCAAGAGAAATTAGTTGATGAGTTGCTTTTGAAAGAAAGGAGCCGGGTTGCAAATGAGTTACTCCTCATTCATTACCGCCCTCGGCCACCCGAGCCGCCCCCGTCAGGTCGCCCTTCTAAACATCTCTCGCCCAAAACATGACAACCAAATTTCTCACTCAAGAAAAATCGATCTCCCGACCAAATTCGCCAAGACGTCGCTTTCCCAAATTTTATTAATCAACTCAGCCTGGAAATTCCTTACGAAAAGGGCTTAGTTTCGATCGGTATTAGAGTCCTCCTTTCTCTCGCGCTTTCACACATAATATAATACAGTTAAAGTGATTTATAAAGACTAATAATATAACAACTCGAAAAATGTAAATAATATTTATCCCATATTTCTCCGCTACTGAATATCACATAATTTATTCAAAAGTTCAAAAAGTGAAACAAATATAAAACTAATATTGATCATTTTGTCAAATGTTTTTCTCCCATTTTAAATCCGCCATATTTCAAATGCAGGATATGAGGTTAGCAACCCAGAAGATGGGCTGGGAAAAAAAAAAGAATAATAGAGTGCATCAGTGGCGTGGAAAAGCCGGAATTGGTAGATACTTTATCAAATATGTATGAATAATTTTTGATTTGTTACACAAGGGGGGAATTTTAAGGAGATCAGAGAGAGGAAATTAACTTTTATTGAATTAAAAAATTTCTAAATAGTAGACCGTTAGCCCATGACATTATGGAAGCTAATTGACTCTTTCTAAGAAT
>CAJUYG010000368.1:197833-214549 GCA_910591675.1 Galerucella calmariensis | reverse complement strand
TTTCATCCAGAGTAGAATAAATTCTTATATTAATATATGTGTATTTATTTATTGATGCAAAAAATTTGATTATTGCTTAAAAGGAACTAAAGTTCTTACCGTGTATCCCGCGGCACATTCTTCAATTTTTTTCATGAATATTTGAATACCACTATAATATCTCCATCAAATCCCATAATCTATACCTACTATTATAAAGAGGTAATGTTTGTTTTCTTAAATAACGCTGAATAATAATCATTCATGTTTTATAAGTTTTGAAAAATATTTTTTAACCGTTCAACGCAACAACTACTTCCCAGGCTATAGGCCCCGGCGGATATTGAATTACACTTCAAAGTCAAACGGGGTGGGTATATCTACCAGATATTCAACACCAACCATCCTGGTTTGCAATTATTGTATTTTTTACCATTTTTTTCTATTGCTTATTATGAAAAAATTTTAAGAGGACTTCCAGTCCATTAAAAACAACAAACCATTTTTTGGAATTGCAAGTTTTTAGAAAAAAAATTAAAGCTAATCGCCAAACGTTTTGATTGGACCGGTAGATTGCTGTTAAATAGAGGATGGATAGCTGGTGGATGGATACGTGGACTACGAGGCGCTTATTGCTGGAAAACCAACCAGTGATTAAAATGGAGGCTGACGCTGTTGTAGCCGAGAAGGAGGAAAAGCACAAAAAAGAAAAGGGTATTTGTAAAAGCGTGAGTTGGACCCGAGATTGGACACCAGGGATGGAATCAGATTTATTTACAATTTTTTTTAGTGTCTCTATGGTATATATTATGAAAAAAGTTTAATAGACTATAATCGGGAATTCATAGCGGACAACGTGTGATATCGGGGCTAGTTACTAGAGTGCCACAAAGATATAGCTAACGCCTCGGCAGCTATATTATCCTCAGGTGGGTTAAAGGGCACGACAGGACTAAAGGTCGCATTGCCGATTTTTTAGCCAGGGAAGCAGCTGGACTAAAAGTTTTAGGACCCAGTGACACCTGCGGCCTAACGACTTCGACAATAGGGCACCTTGCATGCCTATTTTTCCAAAAAAATATAAACTTTACTTATAAAACGACTTTAAAAATCATAAAATTTGAAAGTCCGTCAAATCGCGCTTTACGTCATAAAGATGGCTGCCCCATGGAGTGACGTCATTTGTTTACGTTCTTATTCGTGTATCACGCTCTGAGTTCTTGTGACCTAATTTGTTTCTGAAAGCTTTAAAAATTGATAAAGCCGAAAAAAAACTTTGTATTCCAAGTATTGCATTGTTCCAGTGTGTTAATCAACGTCTATTGAAACTCCATACAAAATATTTGTTACTTTACCTGGTGGCGTAAGCAAAAATACACTTAAGAGAAGGGCATTACTTTTGTTTGTGAAGACCATTTTAATGTAAGTACCTACTTCTATGCTGGTAATTTTTATTCTTAAATAGTTTGAGGTTATGTACTTATATGTCTAGGAATCAACCATAAAAACATCATTTTCTTACGACCACACATCGAAATATGTTTGGTATATATTATTTAAATAAAACATAGTTTAAATCGTACTTACAATAATGCTTTAACTCCTCTCATTTCCTCTGCATTAAAGCAGCTGTTTGACTTCATAAATTCAAACAGCATAAATGAGTCTACTTTGGGCAAGTTATCAGTTTGTGCTTTTACAAAACCTTCGCTAGCCATATCTTTACTCACAAAATATGAAAGAATCGTCACTGAACACTGAACTAGTAAATAAAATATATTCTTCCAAAAGTTTTAAAATATCCTCGGAAATATCGAATGTTTATGACCACTTTCCACTTAACGTTGACTTTTAGAAATAAAAAAAGCACACACAAACACGTAATGGTCTCAAACAAACATATAAATGATATTTTTACGTCGATGAAGCAATTAATAGTTGATTAAAATACAATATAAACACACAACTACACATAACCTAATGCAATACCGGCCATATTGACATAAGTAAACACAAGAGATATGACATCACACGTATCATCGGTAGCGTTCGGAAATCCTCGGGTTGTGGTCGGAAAGTGCATTGAAATTTGAATTTTATTTTAAAATTTGATTCCATGGAAACTGGTTTATTTCCTATTATTAGTAATTTTTGATATCATATTTACTATTATAAATTAATATCCAAGCAAAATATGAAATATGCGTGTACTCTATTGCGTTACACGTTACACCCATGCTCAATCCCTCAAGAGATGGGATGGAATCAAAGGATACAGTCTTGCCAGGATCACCCTGAGCGACCTTGGGAAGTCTGGTACAAAGATTCAGTTCAAGTGCCTGAGCAAGTCTCAAGGAAACCGTATAATCCTGCCTTAATAAAAACCCGTAACTTTTATAGCCCCCGTTCCCGGGGGGAGGGAGGTAGATGATCAAATTTGGTAAATTTTTTTTGACAAAAAAATGAATTCTCTACTATGCACTGTTATTCATTGATTTCCTTGAATGTATAACAAATTTTTGTAAAGCAGTTATCCCTCGATACGGTCCCGTTCGTGGGGGGCCGGAGCCCCGGGCTGCTGGATATTTAATATTTCACCGCCGTAAGCTGGAAACAGAAGTAATACGACATCGGAGTGGCTGTGAAACGAAAGAAAAACGATTGGAAAGGCGCTCACGTAACCGAAGCCAATATCCAACTCTCCACTCTTTCCATTCTCTCCATATTCTCCATTCTGAACCGTTCTCTATGCACGCTCACTCCATCTACCTCTCTCTCTCTCTCTCTCTTTCCCCATCGCCGTACAAGTCACCACCAGAACTTGGTTCGTGTGGCTTTTTTTTTCATTTACCTACTCCATAGGGAAAATTATTTGGAAATTGGAAGACGTGAATGACCAAAAGAAATGATTAAAAATATATATAGTTATAGGTACCACACACACCCAACAATCTTTAATCTCTATTTTAAAAATGAATTTAAATTTCCAAAAAAAAAACACACACCCTTAAGGTCATCGCAAAGTTCTATCGATGTCAGCGGCACACCTTAAAATATCAAAACAAAAATCCCCGAACACGTAAACAAGAATCACCCTTGTTCTTTTTACCACCCTTGAGACGAGGACATAAAACTATAAATCAATTTCGTTAGAAAAGAGAAAAAATAAATAAAGAGATGCCATCACGTGGACATGCCCTTACATTAATTTCAAGACCAACTAATCTCAGTGGCGTAACAAAATAGCTATTTATGCCATCAGTTACGAAATGCCTAATTTTGTGTAACGCGTGAGATTTTTGCGGAACGAACGAACTGAGTTTCGCAAAAACTCACAAGTTACACAAAATTTCATTTCGTAACGTATTGCATGCAAGATTTTTTCTAATTTTGAAGAAAGTAATAAAAAAATAAAATTTAATATAATTGATAAAAATTTGGAAAACATAAATTTAGTTTTTGCTGTTACTTCATGTTAGTTGTCCGTTTGACATTTTGTAAAAAAGTCTAGACGGAAGGTTTTTAGCAAGATTGATATATTTTTAGTTTTATTTTTAAAAAATGAGTGATTCAAGTTCTGAAGAGCTACCAAGCGATATTGAAGAGGCAGCAGGTAATGCTCTATTATCAGTAATTCCCAAAAAGTCAAAGGCAGTTTATGATTTGGCATACGAAAAATTTGTTACGTGGTGTGATGAGAAGAAAATTAAACATAATGAGAAAGATTTACTTGCATATTTTGAGGGTAAGAAAGATCTAAAAGTTTCCACATTATGGACACTTTACTCAATGTTAAGGTCTGAACTAAATCTGGAAAGGTATATTGATATTAAGAAATATACAAAATTGGTAGCATATATTAAAAGGCAAGCGGACGGGTACAGTGCTAAAAAGTCAAAAGTTTTTATTAAAGAAGATTTTGCCAAATTTTTAGTGGAAGCTGATGACAAAGAATACTTAATGGGTAAGGTTGCAATGATAATTGGAATGGCAGGAGCATGCAGAAAAGCAGAATTAACATTTCTTCCAGTTGAAAATGTTATAGACGAAGGAAGCCATTTTCGTGTTGATATCCCACCTTCAAAAACAAAAGTTATACGGCAGTTTGCAATTACCACTGGAGACATTGAAAATACGAATCTTGTTGAAATATTACGAAAATATTTATTAAGTTGCGTCCCCAGGTTCTTAAACACAACAGATTTTTTGTAAAATATGCGAATGGAAAATGTACCAGAAATCCTGTGGGAATTAACACATTTAGCAGTCTGCCAAAAGTTATTGCACAATTTCTTGGTCTTTCAAATCCTGTCCTATATACTGGCCACTGCTTCAAAAGAAGCTCTGCCATTTTCCTAGCATACAGTGGCGCTGATATTTTAAAATTAAAGAGGCATGGAGGTTGGAAATCTACCTCTGTTGCGGATATGTTGAAAATTCCATGAATAATAAAAAACTTATAGCGCAAGAAACATTTGGTGAAACATCTAATGCAATGTGCGCCGCTTCCCAAATAACAGCAAGTTCGAGCAATGAAAAAAATATGTCGTCGGGAATTAATTTGAATAATTGCAATAATTGTGTTATCAATATTTATAATAATTAATTAATTTATAATTTATGTTTTTAACTAGTATTATAACAGTTTAATAAATAGAATAATTCTTTTTGTCACTAATTTTGAAAGATATTTTTCGTCCAAAATTGCTAAAATTTTACTTTATGCAACTAGTTACAAAAAGTAAGACGTTTCACAATGTCAATCAGTTTTAAAAAGTGTCACTTTATATGTCAAAATTAGAAAAAGTATCTTTCAGTTCGTTGCAACAATTTTTGTGTATTTTTATAACATAAATATTAAAATTCTGTACCAAATTCTTGGCACTTTTCAAATAAAACTCATTGTTTATTATAGTTTTGTGATTTTAGGTGATTCCCCTGACGTGCGTTCGTGTGGTCGGTTGCAGTGGCGACTCGTGAACTTTTTAAGAGAGGAGGCTGGACATAAAGATATACTCTACTCAGCCAGTTAATTTAACCTTTGATCAGCGACAAAATTAATTGTTGCCCAGCAAAAACCAACGTGTTTGGAGAGAGATGTTTGTGGAATCTAGCCTCTGGGCAGTGTTGTCAGATTCCAAAATAAGTAGTAAAAACGGGGAATTAAATAATTAATCTTAGATAAACGGGAAATAAAATGAAGAATAATCAACAAAATATTTCTGGTGCTATGTGCTGGATAAATTATTGTTGAGGAGGTTGAGGAGCCGCCACTGTTCGGTTGATGTCCTAGACGTACAGTGAGACAGCGACCGGACCGGACGGAACCTCTGCCGCTAATATTTTTATGGTTGATCAGAGATAGCCATGGGTCACGGAGGAGGCGATCGTCGAATGTTATTTCCTCGTAATCGTTTCCGATACTCGTAATGGCCGAATGAGAGAATGTTCGGCAATATTTGGCCGAATTTGCGGGAAGGGAAATTGCAATGGACATGAAATAATGTCGTGGTCCGGCGGCGGAGAATAATTTTCAATTGGGATTTTATGTATATATGCGATCCGTTTTACATTTTCCGATTTTTTTATTGTGCCAAATAAGCAAGTTCCTTTGAATATCGGGCAATAAAAATTTAAATAAATTATCTTTTTCTTGGGAAGAAAAAATACTTTTGTAGACAAAATTGAGCTTCTTAAAATTTGTGATTTAAAAATAATCTTTTTGGGGGGTGTGATGAGGTTACGACAGTGGCGTGGTTGCATTAATTCATCCTAATAGAATTGGGTTTGTCTTTTATGGTTTAGTCACTTTAGTGTGTTGAAATATGGCTTGCCTAGGTAGCACTACGCATTTAATTGCAAATAATTATGTTTCTTATATACAAAGTGGTCCTTAAGTAATTGTACATAGAAGTACAGTACGATCTTCACTTCAAAATATTGCGATTTAAATCAACTAACCTCAATAAAATGTTGATATTAAGAGAGATACAGGGTGTTAAACATGAAATTTTAATGTTATATGGGTTATTTTAAGACATATCGAAAAATGTTATCAACAAAAATAGTAGATGTGCTGAAGGTGTCCATATCTTTTGAAGGACTCTGTATAACGTGGCAAAACCTTATATCAAAAGCTCCAAAAAAATGTAACCAATCCGAATTCGGTATAATATACAGGGGTTCCCATTTGAAAAATCATGTATGGTTTGTAACGGAGTTATGCAGCACTCTGTATAGTTCGATATAATTTCAAAATATGGACCTTCCACACATCTACTATATTTTCGATAATAACATTTTTTGATATCTCTTAAAATAACCCATATACCGAAGTTTGTCGTAAGGTTGGAACACCCTGTATATAGTTTTATGTATAGTGCTTACTGTTGCTCCTAATATAAGATTATACATATGGAAGAAAAATATTTGCCGGGTCGGTACCTATATGGTGGTCTTAAAATAGACGTAATTAAAAAATTATATACTTAGTATGCAAGTCTTTTTGATAAGGCTACATTTATCACAAAATTTTTCATAATTCCCTGTAGACTTTTAGAAAATAGAAGCTCTAAAAAAATAGTGGTTGAGAACCCAGCCAAAACCGCGAATGATTTTAAGTTTTTAAATATAACGTTCTCCCAATGAACTTCAGCCTTTCATTTTTATTCGGCGTACTCCCAAAGGACCAGGAAAGACCACCTGTTAAAGTGGAATTCCCCAACATCACTATATTTTCGAAAAAAAAAATGCAAAACAATTCCACTGGCCCTTACTCCCGTGCAGGAAAAATTCACTCGATTATTTCACATTCACACTCACTAAAATCTTGTTAATACCAAAAACCTCCGCAAGAGCGGCGCCACTACCAACGAATAGGCGTGGTAAGAGTAGCGATACCGCCCCCGAAACAGGAGCGGGGCGGCGGAACGTCCTCTATGCTGCCACCGCTAGAGTCTGTCACTTTTACTACCCCCACCTAACATTCGCTGCCTCCCGATCGAGAAACTCATTGCAGTTGCTCTTCGATACTGTTTCTAAGCATCCGCAGGACGAACCCGAGATGTGAGATGAAACTTATAAAGACGAACTACTACAAAATTCTTACTAGAAATTTCACTTCTGTTGTTTTTTAATGTAAATTAAGTTGTATAATGGACAATAATGTTTGGAATTTCATTCAAACTAATGTATTTTGTTCAAAATATCATTTGTATATAACTATCTCAACTTTAAAGCCCTATAACTCAAAAACTAACTTCTTAAACTGCATATTTTTCTACTGCCCCAGTTAAATCATTGTATTGTATAAACAAGAAGCCTATTAATACAAAAATATCAAACTTTGTTTCAATAATATCACAAGATTGATGTGCTAATTGATATTATGCAACCCTCACTTGTAAGAACGACGCTAATCTATGTATCTTCCATGATCCAACAATCAACCCCCTGGTAATAACAACCCTTTCGTAAATACCAATGTATATACAATATTTTGTGTACTTATTTAAAAACGATGAGCGACATTTTTGTTTGTAAACAATGAATTGTCAATAAAGACACTTCTATTGTTAAGTCAATAAGAAACTGCAAAAAAATTGTTCCGAAGAAGAATTGAAAAATGCAAACAAAGAAAAAAATTACAGAAACACTAATTTTCAAGTTCAAATATAAAGAAATTTTTTTAATACACCTTGGATACTATTTAAAAAACACCCTATAAACTATTATTAGCTATTAATTAATATAATTATTTTCTTAATACTCCTACTGCCATCTAGACTTATAAAGCTTTATCACCACAAGTAGAAATATCAATAGTGGTTGTATCTCCAAGTTCTGCTATTGCATAATAGATGGCACAACATGTTTATTAAATCATTTACAACATAATTTTTTTAAATAATAGACTGAAACGCTATAAAAAAATTTAAATATTAAGTTATACACCCTATACTGTAATATTCCACCTTATTTTCTATTTGAAAAATATCATCAAAGTATTTAAATTTATTTATTTCGACTATTCTTAGTACCTACATCTAGGGTTGAATTCACGAAGCTGTATAACCGTCAGTAGAAATATACCATAAAAGTTTCCAGGTTCTGACGTTGTATAATAGATGGCGCCACATGTTTTCTATATAGTTTTTATATAATAAATTTATTTTTGAAATATATACAGAATGTCCCGGGAAATATGAAATGTAATTTTGATTCAAATTCATTAACATAAAATATAAGGTTGTAGTAATTGTATTTTATAAAATTCAAAAAAGATTTGTACTTTTGTTGGACAGTGTAGGTAAATTTTTATCAAAAACTAATAAAATTAGGTAGTATAGAAACCAACCAACTATACCTGGAAGTTTTTACAATAGACCGGTCAAATCAGTTTTTATAATAAAATAGTATCATTAAATTTTGGTAAACAATTGTTTACTTTGAATATTTGGAGAACAATTAGAAATTTCATAATTTAAATAAATCATTAATGAAGTCTTCAAGCAGTTGTTTGTTGACGAGTTTTAGATGCTTATCAATGTTCGATTAGAAGTCAGTTGATTGTTGCTACTAGCAACATTAAGAACCAGTGAAATCACGGAGTTTTTTTTCTAAAGTTGTGTGTGATTTTTACTACTGGAAAAAAGGTAAAATTTTTATTTCTACTAACTAGTAGTATCAATAAACAAACCTATACCGTTTAATAGAAACAGACAAAGTGTTATATCGGGGATAGAAATATTTGGCGATGACCAGGAAAAAACTACGTTTAACAGTATCTGGCGCTACTTCATCCTCCCCACTGGCTTTTCCTATTTTAAGTTTCTTTATAGCCTCTTCCATATCTTCTCTTTGGAGTGTATGGTATTCATGTTCGTTCCCTTCCTCTTCAACCATATTTGCTTTGATGTTTTCTTCTTCAAACTGTCACTAAATATTTTTTCATAGTGTTATTTCCAAGTCTTTAATATTTGATTTATTTCATGAGCTAATATAAAATACTTAAAAAATCCTACTCTACAAAATATGACAGCTGAAAAAGCTGAATATACAGCCTCTGACCAGAAGTAGAGAAAAATTAAGAGAACCACCCCGTATATTTTGAAAATATTCAAAGAATTATCTTGTGGTGACACAATTTTTTGTTTACGAATACTTTCTAATAATCCAAAATCTAAAATTTCTCATATATGCCACACGAAAATTTACGTACACAATAAGCAAATGTAAATATTTTAATTTCTTTATAATTAGCTTCCAAAAATGACAAATAGATTGTCATCTAATAGGTAGACATCATTGTAAGCTCGTTTTCATTTAATCAATATACATTCAGTCTACTTTTCATTTCAAATTAACTTTTTATTAAAAATTACTGGTAGGTAACAACAGAAACAAAAAAAACATACAGTGCGGTTCTAAAATACTCTTCCATTCCAGACAAAATGGCCCTACCTACAGCCATACTTTTATCGGGTGTCCAGCCCTCACAACTCCTAGAAATCTCGGACCAAATCAACGTACTTCCTTCAAAACTTCTACAAGGACTTCAAGAATTAAAAAAAGAAAAAGAAGCAGGTGTAAACGTCCTACTTTCCCATCCATATTTAAAAATGGTTAGCTCGATGGACAGCGGAATCGGTACTTCGGACTCGGACTATTCTCGAACACCTTCTCCATACCAAATTAACGAGTTTGAATTTAAAACGAAAATTACAACTGAAGACGACAAAAAATTGGATAATTTCACTGAAAATACATTGGAGACCGTACCAGAAGAGGTACAAATAGATGATAAGTTTCAAGTGCAGAGTGATATTAATAGAGAAGTCGTGGAGCCAAAAAAAGTACCGGAAGAAGCGGTACCAGCGGTTTTATTTGACAATATGTCGGAAGGTTCGTCTGAATATTCCTCAGAAGCTGCTGCAGATTCCGTTGATTGGTTGATAGCCATCAGTAATTCCGCTGATAAATTAAAATACTACATGGATGTTATTGACAGATTGGAGAATAAATTTACGGTAGGTATTATTTTAGAAAATTATAAAAAATGCCGAGACACGTCAACTTTTGAATTGAGTTGTGCGTTATTGTGCGTTGTTGTTTTTTTAATGAAACACCCTGTATATTTGCATATTTTTGAAATCCTCTTAATGAACCGATTCCAACAAACTAAATAATGTATGGCCAATTATGAATTATACAGGGTGAAATTTTAAAATTAATAATTTATTACACTTGAAATATTGGTACTTTTTTAAATTAGCTAAATATGGAATTATCAAAAATCTAAACTAACTAATGATTAGACGTATTTGTACATTAAACAAAACCTTCTACGCCCATGAATTTTATCATAAATACCTAAAAATTGCCTAAAAACGCCAATAATTAGACAAAATCGGTAAATAAAGTGGATTGTTTTAAATCGGTAAATAATGTAGATTGTTTTCTATTCTGTCAATTGTTGATGTGTTGACAGTTTATACTGAAAAAGTAAAATGTTTGTCAAACGCTTATTCCTTGTCGACATAACAATGAAATATTTAACTGAGACTCACCGAATTGAGATTTTAATGATGATCGGGTACGGGGATAACTGCAGAAGTCAAGTTGAAGTGGCAAACTTATTTAATCACAGGTATCCCGAATTGTCTAATATTTCACAAAGTACTGTGTCTAAAATTCATGCACAATTCAGAGAACTTGGACATGTCAAACCATTGATAAGAAAACCACACTTCGTTGAAGATGATGTGAAAGAGGATATTTTGTTAAGTGTCGAAGAGAATCCAACTTCAAGTACACGTCAAATTGCCCGTGAAAATAATGTTAGTCATACAACTGTTCTAAGATATCTTCATAGAGAAAAACTTCATCCCTACAAATTAACTTTTGTGCAGGAGTTAACAGAAGACGATCCAGATCGTAGAATGGATTTCTGCGAAAGATTGATGAATAAGCTGAACAGAAATGAGATAGCTTTTGGTACCATTCTTTTTTCTGACGAATCAACATTCACATTGAATGGAGAGGTAAACCGACAGAACTGTAGATATTTGTCAGCAGAGAATCCTAATTGGATGCGTGAGACACATACTCAGTACCTTCAAAAAGTGAACGTTTGGGCCGGTATCATAGGCGACCATATTGTTGGTCCTATATTTATAGATGGAAATTTGACAGCTGAAAAATATTTTAATATGCTTAGAAATGAAGTTATTCCTGCGTTGGCAAACTTATATCTCAACGCAATAGATCCTAGCTTACCGAATGAAAATGTTTGGTTCCAGCAAGACGGGGCAACACCCCATTATGCTTAAATGGTAAGAAATTATTTAGATGAAATCTTCTCCAATAAATGGATTGGACGAAGAGGTACTATTGAGTGGCCATCTAGATCGCCAGACCTTTCTGTGGGGTTATCTCAAGAACAAAGTATATGCAACACACCAAACTAGCATTGTAGACCTCAAAGACAGGATAACTAGGTACAGAAATACGGAATATTTCACCTCAAACTTTAAACAAAGTTAAGGAGGAGTTCTATAGGAGACTGTGCTATTGCCAACAACTAGGTGGAGAACATTTTGAGCATTTATTTTAATGTATTAAAATCAAATACATCAGGTATTTTATGTATGTGTTTAATAATTGTAAAAATAAAAATTTCACCCTGTATAATTCATAGTTGACCATACATTATTTAGTTTGTTGGAATCGGTTCATTAAGAGGATTTCAAAAATATGCAAATATACAGGATGTTTCATAAAAAAAAACAACACCGACTATGGCATACTTGCGTGAATCACCCTGTACATTTACATTTATGTTTACATAACGCACAACTCAATTCAAAAGTTGACGTTTTATAATTTTCTAAAATAATGACATAAAGAATTTTATTCCATAAGTGGTTTCCACACTGTATGTCACCAAAAGCTTTTTTGATAGTTTAACAATTGTATATTTTTATTTTAGATTTTTGCGCAATCAAATTGTCCTGCAGGACACATCTACAGCTCTCTAGATCCTCGAATTATGCATGAAAAAAGGGACATTCTAGATTTGGCTTCGAACATGAAAGGTAATAATTTTATTTTTCAAAAAATTGACGGAGTAATTGAGTCAAAGTCATTAGATGAGGCAGATTTGCCACCACATCATATTAAAAAATGTAAAATCGAGGATTGCAGCTATAACGAGCATATTTATGATTAATGGTTATATTTATTCATTGATGAGTTTTTAAGATATTTATATACAGTGTGTCCCCCTGGATATATTGTATACAAAGCATGTATTAAATATTTTTATACTGTATTTTTTAGATTAACAGACCAATGCACTATGTGTACAAATATTATTGACAATGTATTTCCAAAAAAGTATATCAATTTATGTTATAGGTCAGTGACAATATTTTTCTATTTTTGTACTTTTATATTTTAAGAAAAGAAGAAGAAAGTCTTTCTTTTTTTTTACTATTTTTTAAATTAATTTAATTATGTGACATAATATTTTTAATATGATTTTTTTGTATTTTTAATCCTGTATGTTTTCTTCCGAAATCCGTAATATTAAAATTAAAATTGTCTATGTGTTTAGTGGACCGCCTTCTTCCATTTCACATACTGACACATAGGCGTACCGAATTAATAGAAAATGAAAATATTAAAATTTCTAATGATATCCAAAAAATTCATTTCAACTCATGCGACACTCTTTATAGTAGTCACTGTTAAAAATATGTGATCAGATATTCTATTTCAAGCACACACATAAATTTGAAAATTTGTGTAGCCACAAGAAAAATTTTTCAGTTGTTAAAAAAGTGTATTTATGATGTAACAGTATACACCATTTTCTATTTAAATATAAAAAATTTGCAAAAAATGAAAATGTGAAGAATTGGAAACACCCAAAATGATAAATTGTTGTCAATTCTTCTGAGTTGTCTGGAATATCTCGTTGTATATACCTAGTGCGTTCTGGAAGTGTCTACGCTAAATAAAAATATGCTAAACTAAATAAAATGTTTTAAATTTGGAAAAATAATTCCGAGTTATAAAAATATTAATTTTCTAAGGAATTTTTCTTTAATATATTATTTGATTCAATTTATTTTTTATATTGAATAACTATATAATTTAAATTAGAAAATAAATTTCAGATCGTAAGATATTGGTATTTTATTGAATTAAATTTATTTTTTTATTATTCCTATTTTTATTTAAAAAAATATTAACTTGTGTCTGATGGTTGCCCTATATTTACTTCCAGAACGTTGCACCAGGAATCCTGTGTTCTTCTGTACCTAAATTAAAATGCCTGGAGCAATCGGTTTTCTAACAAAATTATTAATAATATGACTGACTAAATAAATGTTTCAAACTAGAGAAAAAATTGGGGGGTATTAAAATATTTCTTTATCTCAATTTTTGTAAAAAAAGGAATTTTTCTTTTTATATCATTTGATAAAATCTTATTTTTCCATATTTTATATCTAATATAATATGGTGGACAAAATAAATGTTTAAAATCTAGGCAGAAATTTTAAGCTTATCAAAATATTTCTGAAACTAAGCTATTATTAAAAAAGTCATTTCTAATTTGATAAAATTTATATTTAATATATTATATTTACTATTTTAATGATTAACCGATTTGCTCACAGAAGCTGAAAAAAAGAGCCTGAAAAATAATAAACATACAAAATACACATAAAAATATATTCTCTTGCTTGAGGGTGTTTCCAATATTTACTATATTTATAAAATTATTAAAAGTAAATCTTCCTATACGAAAAATTGTAAAAATAGCAAAAATGTTTCAGACATATTTTTTAAATGACAAAAATAGAAAATATATTTAAAAAATTAAAAAAATTATTATATTGTTACATGAAATCAAAAAAAGTGTATTATTATAAGAGTTTAAAAAATCTAAATCTAAATTAATTCCCAACACTGAAAATAATGAAATGAAAATTTTTTGCGACTCTAATCTTTATAATTACTCATCCCAAATTATTATGATCAAAATTATTTCTATTTTTGTCATTTGTCATATCACAACAATCTCCTACCTTTAGGCATATCGCATTTATTGAGCCGAACGCACTTTAAAATCTGTAAAAAAATGAGAAAATGATATAATTGAATTGTTTCAAAACAAATATACAGGGTGTCCCACGACGAGGTAAAACTATCTGTTTATATTAATACATTTTTTAAACCTACGTAAAATTTTAGTATACTTTTGTCTGATAACTTTTTTTGAAAAATGCATATTTTTTGAGTTATTAATTTTTTTGTAAAAAATTTGACGGTTGCAGACTCTTACAAATTATTTTTTTACGAGGATACCTTTAAAGATATGAAAATGGTTTCTGCTCGGTTGCTTTAACCAAGGTTGCTGTAACCAAGGCTCTGCAACGGTCAAAATTTTTACAAAAAAATCAATAACTCAAAAAGTGCATTTTTCAAAAAAAAGTTTTCAGACAAAACTACTAAAATTTTACGTAGATTTAAAAAATGTATTAATATACAGGTTGTCCCATTTAAAATAACAAAGTTACAGTCGACTTCCGATAGAACCGGAAGTCGGCCATCTTCAAAAATATTTTAGTTAAAAAGATCGTACCTATCCAAAAACCCAAACGTAGAGATTTTCATGATTTTACTATAAGTATTTTGCCATATACAGATAGTTTTAAATCGTCGTGGGACACCCTGTATAGGTATAAAGGACCCGGCACAATTCTTATGCAAAAAGGGTATTAAGATATCAGTATTTTATGTTGGACATTATTTGATGGAACCTAAACTTTGTTTAAATTTACAATAAGTGACCAACTTTAAATTTTCCTAACTTATTTATTGTGGTGACGGTATTACTTCGTAAAAACTATTTTAAGTAACCCATTATGGTAGTTTGTATTCAGTTTGTTAAGTTATACCTACTATTCGTTTGTTAAATTATTTATATAATTATATGTAATAAAAATATATTTGTATAATGTATTTATCTTATTCTCATACATAATTTTAAAAAGTTTAATATATTTCTTACCTATATCACGTAAAAACTCTTTCTCTATAGCCACTCATGATCACTGTTACCACAAAATACACTAAACGTTCAATCAAACAGTATTATAACTCTATATATTAATTGTCTGTAAAATTAATTTAATATTTAACAACTTTTAATAAATATACACTCCGAATATACTATTTAAATCCGATATTTAATTCACTTAAATAATCAATAATGTTCGATCAAGCTAACGGCGTCACAAAATGGCGCCCGGATGCCCGGATTCATAAACGTCAAAGTAGGAAAGCCCAGCAAAGCCTACTACGCTACTATAATACTAGTACTTATACGCGAATCATTATGGACTATTTTTGCATCCTCTATTATATCTGTCAATTTCAAAGCTAACTACGCGCAATATGTTAAGCCGTATGTCGTACCTAAATATAGTAGATTAAAAATAATTTTTAAACACACAATTTGCCCTAGCAACAAGATAGTGTTTAATTGTACCTATTGGATTTTCTTAGTTTTACTTTATCCAGCAAAAGCATGCAGCTTCTGAGCTTTTCATTCATTCTCCCATTTCTCTAAAACTTGCAAACTTAAAAAAAGATCATCTATCTGGATCAACTAACAGTAAACCAAAAAAAATCGTTTGTATTGTTCAAATTTAACGTTTACTTATTTATAAGACACGCCGGTGATTAATTATTGGAAACTCCTGTAGAATTCGTGATTGTGTATGCAGGGCACAACTTTCACGATACACACCCACAATCAAAATTAATTAGCGAACCGGCGGGGGAGTTGGTAACTTTCAAAACAGTGAGACGTAGAGCCGCTTGTCGAGCCAAAACTTTCCAGCATTTAATTACCCGGAATAATTAGCAAGGAGAGCCGTGTGCTCGCTTTTCGTTTCAGCTTTCCGACTTTGTGCATTCTGACGGTAACGTGTTATCAATTGTGTGACCTTCCTTCTTGTTATAGGACTTCATCGGTTATAATGACAGTCAATATTAAAATAAAGTCTAAAGACAATACGATTATGAATTTCCAAAGTTTACCTAATCACCACCAATTTCGTATACAGGGTGATCCTAATATGATATATTATTTGTTTGGAATCACAAGAAATAACTTACATCTTTACTAAGACATTTAATAATTTATATAAAAAGAGGTAATGTAATGTCTATATTCAAAGGGAGATGAAATTAGTAATTATTATGCAAGTTATATCACTCACATCAGGGGTGGTGCAATTTTGTTTGACTAGCAGCAGATACTACTTCAGTGCATTGATGTTGCCTACCTAATAGGTCATTAATCAGTACCGAAATGACAGTATCGATTTTATTTAGAGATAGTGGCCTACATTTTTTATATCATGCTACAGCCAATGCCTAATCACCACCAAATTCGTATACAGGGCGATCCTAATGTGATATAAAGGGTAACTATATTATTTGTTTAGAATCACAAGAAATAACAAACATCTTTACTAAGATATTTAACAATTTATATAAAAAAAGGGAAAATGTAATGTCTATATTCAAAGGGTGATGACATTAGTAATTATTATGCAAGTTATATCACTCACATCCGGGGTGGTGCAATTTTGTTTGACTAGCAGCCGATACTACTTCGATGCAGTGATATTGCCTACCTAATAGGTCATTAATCAG
>CAJUYG010000368.1:168240-182053 GCA_910591675.1 Galerucella calmariensis | reverse complement strand
AAAAAATAATAATAGTAATGATTTTGGGTGTCCAAAACAATATTTTTCAGTGAAAAATGTATATTTTATTAAATGATCCAGTGAAAATGTCGCTGGTTAAATTCTAACGTTAAAAAAATTAGTTCAAATGCACTTTTAATCTTCTTACATTCGATCTGGTTTAATACGAATACTAACAAGTGAAATGGGAAATTTCAAAGTAAATTTTGAATTTATGACCCTTTTTAATTTAACCAGCGATACGCTTTAGAGAGTGATTTCTTTTTCTTCATTTCATATAACTTTGACTGACTTATATTTATTATTTTTTATGTTTTGTTTTAAAGGATATTTATAGAGTGTCTTTATTGTTCACTCTGTATATTATACTTAACAGCTGTGATTCCTAAAATAGTATAAAACAAACTTGACGCTTGTGTAGCAATTTTAATCTCTTTTCACACGAGTACAAACAAATCATAACCGGTTACATAACCTTCAAAAACTACATGCAGTTCTAGCGGATACTCTACACTTCGCGCCACAAAAGAAGGGTGTAGCCTACTGTCACTCTTCTTCTTTTTTCTTGGCACGAAACGTAACGTTGTCAGAACCACACTACACCAGGACCACGATTCACGAACTGATGAACGATCACATCACGTGAAAACTTGACAGTTTCGTATTTTCGATGCAAGGACCTGGTGAAACATGCGCATGTGTGTTATAATGTGACAAAAACTTGGATCTTATTTTATGGGGTTAGGTAATTTCTTCTTCCTTTTTTTAAAAGTAACATTCGGCGTTTGTTTACTAATCTGTCAAAATACAGTAAATTTTACTTTCATCGGTTGAGGACACTGATTGCTGGAGAATACGTTTTTTTTTTGTCAAAACATGAAGGGACCGTTCACATCAGTATTCACTTCACTTATTCAAGAATACTGGTTGTTTGTTCGTAAAAGCATTAAATTAAGGCAAAGCTTATTTAACTTTATTAAAAATGTACTGACAATTGTACGTTAGAAAATTACAACCAGACAGCATGTTCCATCGTTTATATTGTCTCTACTGCGCAAGTCGCCAGTTCCACCGCGGTCATAATTGTCAGCGACATCGGTCGGCATAGCCACGAACACTGTTCAATGCAAGACGCTAGATGGCATTGACGCCACAACACCAGTCGCGCGAAATTTGAATTAATTGATAATATTCTACACTAGGTCAAAATGAATATTTTTTGGGGAATCATAGCTTTGATTTTTTTTGTGATAATTGTTAGGAAGTATATTGGGTGTTCCAAATAAATATTATTTTATTATAAAGTAAAACATACCGCACAATCACCGGAACACCCAGTATAGTAACGTTTTGTTAACATTTAACATTTTTTTTTTCGTAGTTGTATATTATTATTACTCATCTTTGAAAATATTAAAGCAATATTAACCAAAAAATGTTGGTACATGTTGAATGTTTTATTTTCTCTTAGATTTATTAAATTGTTTTTTTTTTGGCGTTTCAATTGCAGCTTAATTTGTCTTTGGCGCGTATTTTAATGCAATGTTTTGTTTTTTTGTTTCGTTTATTTTCTTGTTTGTAAAAGTAGATTTGTGTCTTGTTTAATTTGTTTTCGAAGGTTAATTTTTTATTTTTTGTTTTTATGTGTTTATCAATATATATAAATAACAAACTTTTTCTAAAAATTCGTTTCATTTTTTATTCCAAATCAACCTTCACCTTCCAAAAAAAATGAAAAATAAAATACTGAGTGACTTTTACGGAGGCCCAAACCCGGTTGATCAAAGTGTAACTATGTATAAAAATATCAGAAAATAAGAAAGGAAAAAAAATACATGAAAACTCAGGTTTCGAACCTCCGAGTTGTGAGCTCGGCACCCTAACAGCTTCGCCAATCCACTCACATTCAGCCACATCGAATAGAAGGTTAAACGCTGCTTGGACGCATGCGCACCTCAACTACTAACTTTCGTTCATCTTCTTAACCGATGTTACCTGAGCTCCTAGACGCTAGTGTCAAATTGTAGCTCAGTCCACCTTCAGGGAGTGGAATTCGTCACAAATATGTCGATTTAATGCGCTATGGCGGGCCCATTGTGCCATTGGTGCTACCTAGACATCCATGAAGCCGAGCCCTTCAATAAAGGCCACAACCTTTTTCAATTGATGTCTGCTTGTGTCTCCAGGGGTTATGACAGGGACTCTGAAGATTCGCCTGCGTAATACAGCCCAGTGTGGACACTCTAAGAGAACATGGACTGACGTTTCGTCAGTCGTGCCGCAACCCCTACATAGGGAACTTTCCTCTACTCCTAGGTTGTAGAGGTGCTTCCTCACATAGCAGTGCCCTGTTAGGAGTCCTGCTATCTTCCTCAACCTACTCCTTGGTAGTTCAATAGCTGCCCCAGCGTGTCCATCCCTTCAGTAGAAGTTTGGATTGTCTAGGACCTTGCAGAGCAATCCATTGAGCGAGGTGCTGGTTCCTCAGCCACTTCCTCGTGTATTGTTTGTTTTGTTAGTCCGCGCCGCCGCAGAAAGGAGCTGTCGCCCCTTCCGCAGCCAGTGCATCCGCCATTTCGTTGCCTTCAAAACCAGAGTGGACCGGAATCCATTCTAGCCGCACTGCGTTCCGACTTGCAAGATCAGCAAGTCGTTCTCGACATCAACTCATGGCTTTAATTGCTGCCTGACTGTCGGTGTATAAGGTTATGCGTCGATCCACATAACCTCTGTCTAGGTTTATCTGCGCACATTCCAAGATAGCACATATTTCGGCCTGATATGCAAATACACCATCACCCAATGGTACACAGAGAAAATATAGTGCACACTATTATTGCGTTCGGTAATACTTTGGAGTATGAACAATGTAAACATGGTGGAGCACCGTTTACTCGGTACAAAATGGTGGTGTATTAGGTGTTACACCACACCGATCACTCCAACCTTACACCATCAGCACGTGACTTAACTCTGCACTACACTATCACCGCACCGAAAATCCATTCAAGTGGAACTGATGGAACAAAAAGGATGCAAAAACAATAAAAAACATTATTCCTAAAGATATATTACTCTGTTAGTCATAACATAACATAATCGTTCGAACGTAGATTGTTCTTGATGATGTGTCACTTGCTTTTGAGTAGTCTGTATTTCTTTTTGGAGAAACGTCCGCAAAACACTCCCACGAAAAATATGGTACCGATTATCATAAACAAAACTGTCACCAAGTAATTTTTTGACGGCGATACCGAAACTGTACGATAGAGATCTTTTAGATCCGATGGTACTTCGATCTGGAACAGTAAAATAAAAAGATACATAAAAGGAGCACGGCCATATTGTTTTGGAAGTATAGATCATAGATAACATAGTTTCAAATCAGAAGAAGAAACGTAATGTCTTGCACAGAAATCAAAATCGGTTTTGTTTAGCTCTGTGGTCTGTACAATATGGTCTATTATTTGACAAAAAAAGAAGAAGGTGGGACTAAAGCACGGCCATATTGTTTGGGAAGTATAGACCATAGATAACATTCCGTTTTAAATCAGAAGCTGCGTGAATGTCTTGCGCAGAAATCGAAATAGGTCTTGTTTAGCTCTGTGATCTTTACAATACGGTCTATTATTTGCAAAAAAAGAAGAAAAACAGGACAACAACTTAAGGCAACGTAAAATTCTGATAATCACTCACCACTTGCGCAGCATTTCTGTACATTTCCAATCGTTCTTTAAGTTTTTCTTTACAATCAACAGACAAATCTTGTTCTGCCGTCGTCATAACAGTTTTCAAACAATTAATTTCTAAAATAAAAATAATAAAATCAAAAATTAACGACTAAATTTATCGACTCACTTCTGCCATTCCCTTGTTCGACTTCCTTGCAATGCGTTAAGAGATCCAAAGCGCACGCGCGTTGTAGCAACGGATCCGCTTGAATGTCAGCTTCGGAGTCTTCTATTAAAGTCGCCACTTCTACTCGACATTCTTGCGTTTGAATGTTTTTAGCGATAAAAGCGTTTTTTAAACATTCCACGGTGGTACCAGATTCGTCATCTTCTGGTTTGCAAATCGTTTCTAATTCGTTTTTACACATCAGCTAAGAAGAAAAATAAAAAGAAAACGCCATCTATTGAAGGTTTCTAGAATTATTTACTTACTCTTAGTAGCGGATCGATGTTGACGTTTAGCGCCATTTCTCTTAATATTTCCGCCATTTCGTGTTCGCAGTTACCGGAAAGTTTAGAGAGTTTAAATTGATTTTTTAAGCATTTAATCACCAAATCCTCGGGTCTTTTTGCGTTTTTATAACCGAGTATTTCTTTTTTACAAAATTTATTTATATCCGGTTGACAATTCTTCTGTAACGACGGATTTAGAAGAGCGTTGGAATTTTGTTCCATCAAACGATGGGTTACGATTAAACGACATTTTTTATTGAATCCTTTTTCTTCTTTGTTGAGCTAAACAATATAAAGTTGAAAAAACATTGCAATATAAAACACTCACCCTGTATTCTTACTTTTAGGCAATCGAAAATGTTTTCTTTACTAACTCTCGGACAAAACTGATCGATAGAATCCGCGCAATTCGTCAACAATGCGTAATCCACGCTGTTATCGAACGCTTCTAATTTTTGGATTTTGAAAATTTTTTTACCGCACAACGGACTCAATTGCTCCTGCGGTACCGTTTGCAGACATTCCAATACCTATTGTGACAAAAAAACATTACATTTGATAGAAAATTTACAGCCACATGAATTTAAACGTCAACGATATGACAGTAGAAATAATCGTCGTGACTAACACTCCAAAGGTCCGTCTTTTATCAATAGAGTTCAGTGTGAGGTCAGTGTGGTTGACAAAAGTGTTTTTTTTGACAGTTAAGGTCTAACATTCAAGATTTTTGCATGATTTTTATCAATGCGAACATCTATATTGCTTTATTAAAATAATGAATACATCCCGAAGCGTATATCTTGAAATTTAAAATGATTTTGTAGCTGAATACTCAACATATCGGTGGCCAATAATTCTAGGAACTTTTTACATGTCAACTTTTCATTTCTGTTTTCTGTCACTAGTTATGTCAGATGCCAGTGGAAAAATTAATTAGAAGAATAGAGATACAACAAGGATACAACTAACTAGAAATGCTACAAAAATCTAATCGAAAATGGACGTACACAATTAAACGAATATCAACAAAAATAAATATAACTGACATTTGACATAACCAGTGACAGAATAACAGCGACATGCCAAAAGTTCCTAGAATTATTGGCCATCGATATGTTGAGTATTCAGCTAAAAAGTCAGGGTAGACCTTAACTGTCATTCTTTTTAGAAAAAAACACTTTTTGTTGGCCACACTGACCTTACACTGAACTCCTCTATTGGAAATTGAAGTTACTTCAACCTGCGATCTTTCAAGTGCTACTTCCCTAGAAGTGTGATAAATAGCAGTGATTTTTCGGAGCTGTTCCGCTGACAATAACATACAAATCTATTTCATATTCCCTTTGGAATAAAAGCTACAACCTTTATTTTTACTGCGTTATTATGAAAATCCTTCATAGTAATTTAACCAACAAATGCGTTAATGAGGGCCATTAACAATCGAGATAATTTAACGCACGAGCAGAGCGAGTGCGTTAATGTTCAAGAACCATAGAGATATCTGCGAGGGTGTTAATGTTCGAGAACCATAGAGAAATAATAATGTGCGAGTGCGTTAATGTTCGAGAACCATAGAGAAATAATAATCTCTGCGAGTGCGTTAATGTTCAAGAACCATAGAGATATCTGCGAGGGTGTTAATGTTCGAGAACCATAGAGAAATAATAATGTGCGAGTGCGTTAATGTTCGAGAACCATAGAGAAATAATAATATCTGCGAGTGCGTTAATGTTCGAGAACCATAGAGAAATAATAACCTGCGAGTGCGTTAATATTCGAGAACCATAGAGAAATAATAATCTGCGAGTGCGTTAATGTTCGAGAACCATAGAGAAATAATAATATGCGAGTGCGTTACTGTTCGAGAACCATAGAGATATAATAATTTTATCTATGGTATATATAATGACATTGTCAACTGTCAATATGATGTGCGTCGGGTTGCCTATAGAAAAATCGTTGATTAATGTAAATAGTGGTCATTAATGTATGATTTTGTCCAATTTTGAGAACGTTAATAGCATTATATCGATACACAATGATAATAATTACCTTCGCTTCTCCAGTTTGCACATTTTTACAAAACTTCCTAATATCCATAGAACAAGAATTCTTCAACTCCGGATCGAGATTAATATTTTCTCTTTGTTGAAAAATCTGCGCTTTTAATTGTTGTTTACATTCTCTGGGTATGACTCCTTTATCCCCGTTGATGGTGGCGTTTAAAATGTGTTCGCTAAGACATTCGATGACAGCGTTTTTAGTACTCGCCATACTGCACAGTCTCTTAGCGTGAGATTTACACGCCAATTTAAACTTGTAAGTAAATCTGTAATCTTTCAACGACGTAATTTGGAAATGTTCGATGCTGGCTCGACAATTCGGAGTGGATTTTACTTGAGGATTATTTTTATTATCTGAAATTTTTAATATTAACATTCCATTACTTTAAAAAGCAAACTTTTCTCACCAACTAAACACCCCATGATATCGTCTTCTTTAGCACATAAACCTTCGATTATTTTACTGCAATATTTAGATATATACGGATTTAATTCCACTCTTTGTGATTCCATTTCGGTGAAAAATTCCACTACGTCCTGACATTTATCTTCGAGTTCATCTAGATGATCTTGTAGACATTGCATTTCTTCGTCTTTCTTCAATTTGTCTTGACAATAACTGCTTAAATCTACAACGCAAGCTTCTTCGATTTCAGGATGGAGGTTTACATTTAAGGCACGTTGCCTCATCACTCGCTGTATTTGTTGAAGGCACTGTTCGTTAATCTTCATAGATTCGTCAGTCACATAAGCATATCTGTAAAGACAAGGTAATACTTGTCTCGAATAACTGGGACCTGCACTATTTTCCGAATCCGCTTCGAAATGACACCATTTACTAGCGTCAGCACTACAGGCTTTGTATAACTGCGGATCCAGCTCAAAATCTCTTGCTACGAAATACTGTATTTCCAACAATGCAGTTTCGCAGTCTTCAGTCATAATTTCCGATCGCATTTGGTCCATAAGACAGGACATGACTCTTCCGTTACCTCCTCTGATGTTTCTACAAGCTATTTTAACCACAGGATCGCAGGCTTGTCGTAAAACAGGATCAACGTTCCAATTTTCACCAGGATCTACTTGATGCATCAAATCTTCCAGCTGTAAAAATATAAATTCCAAAAATTCACTTAAATATGTTGAAATTACTTACGGCTCTCGTACAAGCAGGTCCTAATCTAGCATGTTCGATATTTCTAGCATGGCTCATTAAGCAATGCAAAGTTTTTCCTCCCACTCCGTATTCGTTACAAAATATAAAAGTCTCGTTCTTGCAGTTATTCACAACCTCTGGGGACAAGCTGTTTAAAAAAAATTACAAGTTACAGAAAGAACAAAGTTGAAATAATAAAACCTTACTTAAAATCATCCATTAACATGCGTCTATGTTCTGTAAGTTCACTCTCGCATTCAGTGCTGATGAATACTTTTGTTTTTTGATTTTTTGAATCGTTCCTGACATAATCTTCCAAGCAAAGTAGAATTTGTGCAAGTTTCACAGTCTTATCGCTAGACACTTTTTGTTTGCAGCGTGTTTTTTTAATATCATCTTTGCAAGCTTTAAGTAGTCCTTTACTAACTTTAAAGTCTTGAGATATTAATTTTTCCCTTCTTCTTAGGTGTTGTCGACATTTGGTAGCTAAAGTTGAATCGTCCAAGTGTAACTGATGTAATAAACATGGGAAAACTCTTCCAGATCCTTTAAGTATTAATTTTGTTGCTTATAAGTATTTTTAAATAAATGTTTATACATACCTTCTAAAAATGTTCCACAATATCTCCGATAATCTTCTCTACACTCTAAATAAAGCTGAGCATCAAGTTTAATATTATTTGATTGTAATTCAGATAAATGAAAAACTTCTTTTCTACACCTATCTCCTATTTCTAAAATTTTATTTTGTAAACATGAAACAGGTTGAATTTGTGAAAAATGGTTTCCGTCTAGAATACCACACTGTAATTTTTTAATATCATCTTTGCACTGATCTAAAAAGTCAAATATCCACTTGTAATCTGTAAATGCAATGCTCTCCAGACGATTAATGCCTTTCTGGCATTCTTGCTTCTCAATGTTATTGATTTTATCCACTAAGCATTTTAAATAAATATCGTTTTGGCACTGTATTTTATTTAAATCTTGACCGCAGATCGGTGAAAGATACTGCTGTACCCCATTATATCCTATAATGTTAGTGACTCTATCCCAAATAATATTCTGGCAGTCCCTTCTTAAACGAGTGAGTTGTTGCGGATTAGACGCTAGTAAACATTCAAGTATAAGAACATCGTCTTTTTCAATTAAACTTGGGCATATTATTCTTACGTCTTGGCAAGCTGGCTCATCTATAATAGACTTTGATATGTTCTGGCCATTTGGTTCTGATAATATTAATAAAAAATATAGATGAAGTAATAAAATTATTGAAAAACTATACATTATTTTGTTGACAAACACTCTTTACAGTTTTTATACTTATAACTAATTTAAAAAACGTAATATAAACACTACATAACACTTATGACTTCCAATTTAATACTTTATTATCCGCTGTGTTTATTTTATTCTCTGAACCACAGATAACCTACTTCTCTCTTCTCTGAACATAGTTAACCATAGAGATATAGATAGATAGGCAACCATAGACAAAAAAGAGACGGATTGAAGTATAGACGGTATTTTTATTATTTTCCGGGTTTCCCTCCAACCATGGAGGGCAAGTATCTATTTCCTATTTATCTATTTACCTATGAGTAGCAACTTCCAGCCACACTGTATGACATGCTGTGAAAAAGTCATCATATCAATAGAACATCTTCTTCTTCTTTATTGAGTAATATTCCTAGTGATAACTTGCTCAGAAAGACAACTAGAACTGTATCGTAGCCAGCTATCTGTGGCTGTGACTGAACATTTTTTAGAAAGTCTCACATCTGTGATCTATTCATTAAAAAAAGAATAATTCTTATCTGACAGCTGCCCATTCCCATTTTCAAAAGAACTTTTAAAATGTAAATATTTTAAGCTCAACTTCAATATATTTTATAAGAAGAATTAAAAACTTCTACTTATTATTAAGATATTACTTTCAATAATTATGTAATTAAGGGATCCATCCTGTTATATCCTAATTTAAATGGCCACTTTGGTTTTGAATTTCCCGCTATCAATATTTGACAGGTACTGGTAAAACAGTTTAATGGGTATGTTGATTGTTGTTTAGTTCTGCGAAGTATACGAAAAAGGTGGTAAAATAATTATTATAGTGCATCGGTATAGTTCCTAAAGAATCATAAAAATGTGGTAAATATAAATATAAATAAAAAACCAAGTGGCGACAAGCAAATGTTTAAATGGAAGCATCCTCCATCATTACCCAGGTGTCAAGAGACGAGGAACATCTGAATAATTATGCTACAGAAAAAGGTAAATATTCTTGCGAAAATTAAACGGATCTACCTCATATAGGAATCATATTTTTAATTTAATATTTGTAAAATATGTTATCAAGATGAAAGAAATAATTATGATAAAAATGTATAGTAGGCGTGTAAGGTGTAAACAGAGAGGTGAGGTAAACACTCGAAACCGAGATTCCGATTTTTGATCAAGGTCTTCTACAACTAGGTACAACCTATTATTTAAAGCTAAATAGTTAACATTGTTGACAATACAAAAATATATGGACGCCTCATAATTTGTTAATCATATTGTTTAGTCTACTAAAAGGTGCAACTGGTCATTTTGAAGTGTAAATTGTCCACATTCCTTTTACAACTCTATGACCTCTTTAAGAAGAAACTATACATTTATCACTTTCACATTTCTTAAAGGATTGTTTATAACCCCTGAAACGTCAATATTGAGTTTAAACAATTATCTCAATATTTAACAAGTGTGTTTTTCGTACAGGGTCACCCAAAAATAAATCGTATTTATGATACGACTATTATTAAATTCCAAAAATAAATGTCGACTTCCAAAAATAGGTTGGTATTAAGGATTGGATAGCTGGTGACGTCACCTCGCACGTGATTTATTAAAAAATGTGAACTAATGTTATTTAAATTAAACTAATTGTTTATAGACAATGCCATATTTCATTATTACAATATTTTATTATTCTATGTTAATTCTTCTTATCTTTTAAGTTGATATTTTTTTTGCATAGTTTATGATAACATTCACATCTGTATGAGCAATAGATTTAAATTTTTTGGAAGCAATATAAATAAATAATTGTACACTTTTCCAATGTGAATATAAAATTGGAATTGCTAATATTTAAAGGAACATTATCAACGCAAGATGGTGGCATCGACCAACTCTCGCAACTTCAAACCACCACTACAAAGAAGAGTACCACGAAAAGTTTCTTCCGTTCCCTGCTATGTTGCCTCCGCCCGAAGAAATCGAAATCCCCCACATTGGAACAATGTTTGGATGGTACACAGTGCGTTGACCACAGTAGATGCAGTTATCTTCTCAGTCCTCCCAGATCGGAGGATACCCATAAAAAATGTATGGTTATAGATTTGGACGAAACTTTGGTACACAGCAGCTTTAAGGTGGGAAATTCCTCTTATTATCCACTAATAATATTTTAAAATGTTTAATTTTATTACAGCCCATCAGTAATGCTGATTTTGTAGTACCTGTTGAAATAGATGGTACATTGCATCAAGTATACGTTTTAAAAAGGCCACATGTCGATGAATTCCTCCAAAGGATGGGTGAATTGTACGAATGTGTTCTATTCACAGCATCTCTAGCTAAATATGCAGATCCAGTGGCAGATCTTTTAGACAAATGGGACGTTTTTAAAGCAAGATTATTTAGAGACAGTTGCGTCTTTTATAGAGGCAATTATGTTAAAGACTTGAATAAGTTGGGACGAGAATTGCAACAAATTGTTATCGTTGATAATTCCCCTGCTTCCTACATATTCCATCCAGACAATGCTGTAAGTATTACATGCAACATATTCATCTTTCGTCTTTTGAAAATTTAGCATATTTTGAGATTTGTAATTGTTGTTAGGTGCCCGTAGCATCTTGGTTCGATGATATGAACGATTCGGAACTTCTAGATTTGATCCCGTTTTTCGAAAAACTCAGTAACATGGACAATGTGTATACAGTGTTGTGCAACTCTAATCACCCTTATAACAACACTACGCCGTCGCAACAACTCAACGGGCCGCAGAATTTGAATCACGTCATCAGCGCGGTGCAGACCAATCATGCACCGGCGAAGACGTAGCGGTCGCTCTTCTTCTTTCAGTTGATGATTTGTTATTGATTTATTTTATTTTTTTTATTTGTGGTTGACAAGCAGGGTGAATGACAAACAAGGAGGGGGGAGGGAAAATGGTATTGCCTCTAATTATTGTCCATGGAAAAATAAATAGTATTGCTCGAAATATTTTGAAAATATACAGGGTGTCCCATGATGAGTTAAAATTATTTGTGTATGGCAAAATACTTGAAGTGAAATCATGAAAATTTCTACGTTTGGGTTTTCGGATGCGATCTTTTCAACTAAAATATTTTCAAAGATGGCCGACTTCCGGTTCTACTGGAAGTCGACTCTAACTTTGTTTTTTTAAATAGAACACCCTGTATATTAATACATTTTTGAATTCCACGTAAAATTTTAGTATAGTTTTGTATGAAAACTTTTTTCGAAAAATGCATATTTTTTGAGTTATTAATTTTTTTGTAAAAAATTTGACGCTTGCAGACCCTTACAAATTATTTTTTTATGAGGATACCCTTGAAGATATGAAAATGGTTTCTGTTCGGTTGTTTTTAGCAAGGTCAGACCTATTTGAATATATGTTGAAAAAAATTTCATTTTATACAGGGTGTGTATAAAAAGTGTTCAAAGTTTAACTTCGTAATTATCAAATTTCTTTATTTTCTTAAATAGAACCACCCGGTTTTTTCTATTTTAATGCATTCAGGGGTAAAAGAGAAAGCAAATTCATGTATACTTTCCTATACCTAAACCTTACCGTTATCCAGATATTGAATGTTTTCTGTAAATCTGATATTTATGAAGTTAAACTTTGAACACTTTTTGTACACACCCTGTATAAAATGAAAAATTGTTCAACATAGATTCAAATGGGTCTGACCTTGCTAAAAGCAACTAAACAGAAACCATTTTCATATCTTTAAGGGTATCCGCGTAAAAAAATAATTTACAAGGGTCTGCATCCGTCAAATTTTTTACAAAAATACTAATAACTCAAAAAATAAGCATTTTTCGAAAAAAGTTTTCAGACAAAACTACACTAAAATTTCACGTAGATTTCAAAAATGTATTAATATACAGGGTGTTCCATTTAAAATAACAAAGTTACAGTCGACTTCCGGTAGAACCGGAAATCTGCCGTCTTTGAAAATATTTTAGTTGAAAAGATCTCATCCGAAAACCGAAACGTAGAAATTTTTATGATTTTCCTATAAGTATTTTGCCATATATACAGATAGTTTTAACTCTACTTGGGACACACTGTATATACAGTATGTTGCATTGAATTTCTATTGTGTGCCAAGGTTATTTTTTTAAAAAAATTGAAAAATTAATAATTCCAATCAAATATTTATTGTTATTTTATATATATATAACGTTTTGCAAACACTCTGTATATTATGTACATAGTTGAAAGATATTTTTGTATTTCGCTATGGAGAGTCGATATCATTTTTTCTCCAAAATAATAATAATTATTATTATTATTAATTTACGGTCTTATTGATCGTAAAAATGGTTCATTTTTATGTTTTTTTTAATAATAATAACAAATTGTATGTGTGTGTGTGAATGTAATTGTTCCGCATTGTATAACAATCATTTACAATATAATTACGGAAAGTATAAAAAAATGCGTTCACTTCTTTTAGTTTTCGCAGGGTAAATAAATAATCGAACAATGCCAAATTAGCATTGATCGATTCTTTTGCTTGCCAGTGTATTTATTAGGCGTGAAAATAATTAAAAGTAGATGGGCTATGAGAGTTCAACGACCACTATAGGGAAAACAGTGTGTTAGAAGAAGAGAGTCATGAAGGCAATGTGTGTGAGAGAGACAGACGTTACGTGCTACGTCACGTCAGTAAATAGGCAGCAAGAGTTCGGCCTCATGGCTGAGGGGCTAGCATGGGAATCTCCATAAGAAAATCGTCGAAAAAGCTAAGGTCTGAAAACGTCAAATTTGACGGTAATTGTGGTGGGGGTAAATCTACGCATACGCTACGTGTCATGTGCTGAACTCTTGCTGCCTATTTACTCTCGTCGTTTTGACACGAAAACGTGACGTTTGACGTAGCACGTGGCGATGTGACGTCTTCCTCTCACAAACATGGCCTCCATGACTCTCCCTCTCTAACACACTGTGTTCCCTATAGTGGTCGTTGAACTCTCATAGCCCATCTACTATTTAGAATTAGTAATTGGTAACGATGTTGCTACTGAGGATGTTTTTCGTATATAAAACAGTTATTGGTCCCAATAAGTAATAAATAACGTTTATTTTTAACTACAATTATACAATT
>CAJUYG010000368.1:136789-160388 GCA_910591675.1 Galerucella calmariensis | reverse complement strand
CAACTTGAATCAAACCGCCCTGGAGTGAAACATCTTATATTTTTATTCTGTAATCTTTGCCTAAAGTCTTAGGACGGGGGATATACTAAAAGTTGTGACTAATATTATATATATTTTATTTTGTAGGAGAAGCCAAGAACTTACCTGCAAGAATTCACGGTTCGGCTTCACAACGAGACGTCTATTGTACTCTGTCTCTGGACCAGGAAGAAATATTTAGAACGTGTACAATACAACAGAGTTTGAGGTATGTTCACCCTATTTAAAGTTCTATTTTTATCCAATAAACATGGGAAGTCTATTCTGTTTTAATGAAAAATGAAAGTGCCCGAACGGCACACAGCTTGTTAGGCATATTAAATTTCCTTTTTGTTGGAAATATTTACAAACACTTTAAAAAGAAAACAAAAAGTGATATCTTAAAAGCAATACAAAAAGACTTATTTTTAGTAAAATAATATTTCCTTTTGACTTTGCCTGGTAGTTGTAATTTTTTTTTCAACAAAACTACGTAATAATAAAGTTATTTTTAAATTGTCACCGTTAAAAGGACACTAATCAACGGAATCTAGATCCTGTACATAATATTTGACCTTTAGAGTTGTAAAATTTATTAAAAATTATGGCCGGTTATAATGTTTTTATGAATGAAATGCTATAAATAGACATTTTTAAATTGGTTTACGTTCATTTTTGTAATCGATGAATATGGATTTTAATGAATGTGATCGTTTACTACAAGTACGTATAATATTTTTCAAATTGATTATTACAAGCAATATTGTGAGACGTAATAGATTTTTGGTTATAGTCTATTTGAAAATTATTGAAATTGAAATAGGTTTTTCTACAGGATGGTTCATAATTAATGCTAGCTCGTTCCACTGACTCTTCATTTCCGTCCAAAGGACATACTATAGGACAAGGTATTTTAATTAATTTTCCATTTGCAAGTAAATGGTCGAAACCAGTAAATGGCATAAATTATAGTGGTTATTACTAGGAACTATATTTGCGGCAAATGTCCTTCATTCAAGTGAATCACAGTCTTTCATTGTAGAACATGATTTTCGATGATTCAGATGATCATAGAATTTTGTAACGTACATATTTTAAGATCTGGCGTAGGTGAAAGGGGTTAACCACGTCTTTTTTTTTGCAACTTTTGTTTGTTAATATATAAATATACAGGATGTTTAGTAGGGAGAAAAAATTAAGTATTCTTCAAACAGGGTAGGCGTACTTAAATGTATTTTAAATACATCGTGAACCGTTAATTTATGTTTCAATTACGTATTTAGTAGTCGCTTTAAGTACAAATAAATGTATTGTGCAAATATACTGAACACTCCTCGGCATTGTCATAGGTATATTATTTATTCTCTGTAAAACCACGTACCTAGGTGAATTTCGGTGGTAAGTTCATACCTATCAATGATAAAAATTGCGGTAGGTAACTATCTCATATACAGTGTGGGAAGAAATAAAGGAGTACTTTTTTTAATTGAAATTTTTCGTTTGTTTTTTGGGCGATTTATTTTCTTTTTGCAGGGCTAATAACCTAACATGTCCTCAACATGACTGTAAATTTGGAAGCAAAAATAATAAATAGGGTCGGACGTATAAAAAAAATTATACAGTGATATTCAAAAGTCCCCTCTCCCCTCGTATCTTTTGAACGGCTACACTTACATTAATAAAATTTGGAGGGTGAAAATGAAGTGTTGTAAACTTCTCTACGAATGGTAACAGGTGACGTAATAGTAATAGATGACGTCACAGTGCCACTCTGGTACGTACTCAAGCCGACAAAGTAGCAGCTATCTTAATAATTGGTGAATCTAGAAAGAATCTCCATGAAGCGGAACGTTTATTTAATGAGAGATACCCAGATCGCCCTATCTCGAGAACTTATTTGAGGGAGTCTGTGCGCATGGGGGCGGGCTGGCCATTACGTTTTGCGTTTGCTGTAGTTAGTTTCTGTTATAGATGAAGATGAAACTGGCTACTGGATATATGGCTATGCGATAATAGCAACAATTGTTATTACTCTAATAACCAAAACAAGCATTTCGTATCAAGGTATCATCTAGACAATGTCTATCTTTGTTTCAGCCCTTTCTTCGGCGAAGAATTCCAATTTGAGGTACCACGTAATTTCCGTTTTATCTCGATATACGTATTAGATCGAGATCGACATTTGAAACAGGACAAAATTCTCGGCAAAGTTGCCATAAGGAGAGAACAGCTGTCTTCCTATAACAATAAGGACCATTGGTTTCCCATCAAAGCCGTCGACGCAGATTCTGAGGTGCAAGGGAAGGCCAATATCGAAATCAAATTTGACGCCGAAGCGAACAAACGAAGATTGCTGGTACAGGTATGTATTTAGAGGTCGATTTTTAATGAGAATTGTATTAATTTTGTCCGTTTTTGTGGTTTCAGATAGTGCGTTGTTTGGATTTGACTTTAAAAAACGGTTCGTGTGATCCCTACGCGTTAGTTTGTGTATCGTATACGAACGGTAAGAGTATTTCGAAAAGAACGAAAGTTCGGAAAAAAACGACGAGTCCTCAATTTGATGACGTGTTCGCGTTTTCGAATTTCGACGGTGGTAAAGACTCGATGTGCGACGGAGATGCGGAAATATGCGAGTTGCACGTTTCGATGTGGCACGATACGCCCGGTATAAGCGACGACGTTTTTTTGGGGGAAATCAAAGTACAACTCAAAGGGATGCAACAACAAAATTCGGCACATCGAAATGCTTGGTGAGTTTTATTAAATTTTCCTTCACCCCTCGTATTTGTATTTCACCTAGATACAGAACAAATTGTGGGAAAATAGTTTATGAAAAAGAAAATGTTGAAAAAAAGTTCTCATATTAATTTTTATTTGTTTGGCAAGTAGGAAAAATCACACAATTAAAAAATTATTTCTCCCAACATAACAGAACAAAAGAATGAAAATTGAGAGAAACTTAAACACTGTGTCCACCATGTGGGAAACTTTTTTATTATCAATTTTAAGAAAAAAACGTATTCTTCATAAAAAGTGTTCTAAAATCTAAAATACAATCATCAGATATCAATTCTGTATATTTGCATATTTTTGAAATCCTCTTAATGAACCGATTCCAACAAACTAAATAATGTATGGTCAATTATGAATTATACAGGGTGAAATTTTTATTTTTACAGTTTTTAAACACATTACATAAAATACCTGATGTATTTGATTTTGTTACATTAAAATAAATGCTCAAAATGTTCTCCACCTAGTTGTTGGCAATAGCACAGTCTCCTACAGAACTCCTCCTTAACGTTTAAAGTTTGAGGTGAAATATTCCGTATTTCTGTAGTTATCCTGTCTTTGAGGTCTACAATGCTAGTTGGTTGTGTTGCATAGACTTTGTTCTTGAGATAACCCCACAGAAAAAAATCTAACGGCGTGAGGTCTGGCGATCTAGCTGGCCACTCAATAGTACCTCTTCGTCCAATCCATTTATTGGGAAAGATTTCATCTAAATAAGTTGTTACTATTAAAGCATAATGGGGTGTCGCCCCGTCTTGCTAGAACCAAACATTTTCATTCTTTAAGCTAGGATCTATTGCGTTGGGATATAAGTTTGCCAACGCAGGAATAACTTCATTTCTAAGCATATTTGAATATTTTTCAGCTGTCAAATTTCCATCTATAAATATAGGACCAATAATATGGTCGCCTATGATACCGGCCCAAACGTTCACCTTTTGAGGGTACTGAGTATGTGTCCTGCACAAAAGTTAATTTGTAGGGATGAAGTTTTTCTTTATGAAGATATCTTAGAACAGTTGTATGACTAACATTATTTTCACGGGAAATTTGACGTGTACTTGAAGTTGGATTCTCTTCGACACTTAACAAAATATCCACTTCCACATCATCTTCAACGAAGTGTGGTTTTCTTTTCAATGGTTTGACATGTCCAAGTTCTCTGAATTGTGCATGAATTTTAGACACAGTACCTTGTGAAATATTAGGCAATTCGGGATACCTGGGATTAAATAAGTTTGCCACTTCAACTTGACTTCTGCAGTTATCCCCGTACCCGATCATCATTAAAATCTCAATTCGGTCAGTCTCAGTTAAATATTTCATTGTTATGTTGACAAGGAAAGAGTGTTTGACAAAGATTTTACTTTCTGTCAAACTGTCAACACATTAACAACTGACAGAATAGAAAACAATCCACATTATTTACCGATTTTGTCTAATTATTGGCGTTTTTAGGCAATTTTTTGGTATTTATGATAAAATTCATGGGCGTAGCAGGTTTTGTTTAATATACAAATACGTCTAATAATTAGCTAGTTTAGATTTTTAATAAATCCATATTTAGCTAATTTAAAAAAGTACCAATATTTCAAGTGTAATAAATTATTAAATTTAAAATTTCACCCTGTATAATTCATAATTGACCATACATTATTTAGTTTGTTGGAATCGGTTCAATAAGGGGGTTTCAAAAATATGCAAATATACTGGGAGTTTCATTAAAAAAACAACACCGACTATGGCATACTTGCGTGAATCACCCAGTACATTTACATTTATGTTTACATAACGCACAACTCAATTCAAAAGTTGACGTGTCTCGGCATTTTTTATAATTCTCTAAAATAATGACAAAGAATTTTATTCCATAAGTGGTTTCCACACTATAAATAGATAAAATCGTATATTTGAACGTAGTTTTTAAATCTAATCAACTTTTATTTATAACATTTTTCGATATTGTCAAATTTAAAGGTACTTTACTCTTGAGTAAAGTTCATATTTTTTGAGAACCCTCGTATAATACTAAAAAAAATTGATATCTGATAAATGTATTTTAGATTTTAGGACATGCAGAACTTTTTATGGAGAATAAGTTTTTTTCTTAAAATTGATATTAAAAAAGTTTAAGTGCACCGATTTTGCAATGGATAAGTACGAATGTCGATGTTTAGAATGGACTATAATTTAAAATAAGAGTCCTTCTATTGTCTTTTTCGTTTTAAATATAGTTAGTTTTTTTTTCGATTGTACCAAGGTTGATGCAGTTACGTTACATACTTACATTTATAGACCAGGAAGAAAAAATATTGTTTGAAACTTTAAATTTGACAGTCGATAGTTGTTTTGAGGTAAAAAAGTAAAACTGAGATAGCTAAGAGAAAGATTTCAACTTTCCCAACCTTCTCTCTGGAGTCTTAGTATTTATGCTCCGTTTCACATAATAAGAACCCACTAAAAGTTGCAGTCAAAGCACTTTATTTAATTGAAAAATTTTCCTGGGCTATAAGTGACACTACTTACTACACAATTGATAATAAAAATATTAATTAATGAATTATTAATGAGTGGTTCTTTAAGTTGAAACAATTGTCCCGTCTCTCGTCCCCCTCGGTAAATAAATCATGGACGTAGCGGAGGTGGGCGCGTGCATACAAATTAACTACTAATTGTTTCCAATATGTTTTTTTTTTACGATTTCAAAAAGCGCGCTCAGACAATACACGCTTAAAATGTTTTTATTTTATCGCTTTTGTTGTCGCATTATAAATAAATAGCATCGAAACGTGACCTTTATTTGTAATTTTTCGATAAATTATTATTGATGCGGTCCATCCAGTGAATAACATCCATTGTTTGCTATCGTTGTTTTAATTACAATAACTGCATTTAATTGTTAGTTTTATTCAGCCATTTTGTTGTTTAATAAAAGAGATATTATTATTTTCATTAAAAATAAAAAGTAGGTAATTTCTATACGTTACAGTAACAGTCCCACCTTTAAAATGTATTAGAGGTGTCTAACAGTTACCGTTATTTTTTAAATTTAGTTTTTTTAATTCCCAAACAAAAAAATGAATGCAACCATAAGGAAAGTAGATAAGATAACCATGTATATTTGCTTTACGAGGGCTGTTGAAATCGTTTCAAATATATAACAGTTATTTATTGTTGAATACGAGGGATGTTGGAAAAGTTATTTACATAAAGAACTGTTTCGAGTTGATTAAACAATTATTTTGGTTTATAGGTACTATCTTCAGCCTCGTTCGGCTAAGAATCGGCCGTTTTTAACGCACTCTACTCCGCCCGGAACGAGATTATCGAGTGACAATACTTTAGGTTCTTTAAGGCTTCAAATACAATATACGGAAGACAGAGTGTTTCCTGCTAAGGTGTACGACGGCTTGAAAAAGCTTCTTTTAGACAGTACAAATATACAAGTGAGTTTGAAATTTGAAAAAAATTGAAATAAAAAAAATTTAATTTGTTTACTTTTGCAGCCAATAACAGCTACTTCAGTATACCTTTTGGGGGAGATTATAAATAAGATGGACATAGCCCAGCCTTTAGTGCGAATATTTTTACATTACGATAGAATAGTGCCCATGATAAAAGCGTTAGCCAACGTAGAAATATCTAATGTAACGTAAGTTTTTTTTATAAGAAATTTTGGTGAAAATTTTTTTATTTATTTATTTTAATTTAAGTGACCCCACGACAATTTTTCGAGGCAATACTCTGGTATCGAAAATGATGGACGAAGCGATGCGTCTTATCGGCTTACAGTACCTGCACAAAACCTTACGACCAACTCTAGAGCTTATTTTTAACGAAAGAAAACCTTGCGAGATCGATCAGACGCGCGTCAGAGACGCCACAACGGTCGCCGCTAATCTAGCCAACTTGAAGGTACGTTAAATCAAGTTTCTGATGATACACCCTGTAGGACATTTTTATTGGAACTTTAGTTCTTCACGTCAGGTTATGTTTGAGCGACCAGGGGTAGCGACGCAAAAGATCTGACCGTTACGCGTTACGTTACGCTACGTTATGTTACGTTGCTTCGTTATGTGCCTTGCTTGCGTGCTTGTATAAATTTTTTTTATTTTGTTCCAGTGCTATATACAGAAAATTTTCGAAGCAATAACGCAGAGCGCCGTCCACTGCCCAGCGTTGATGTGCCAGATTTTTTACAATTTAAAAGAATGCGCAATGAAACAATTTCCGGAAAATAAAGGGGTGCGCTATTCGGTCATTTCCGGTTTTATATTTTTAAGATTTTTCGCTCCCGCTATATTAGGACCTAAATTGTTCGATCTCACCACTCAACCTTTGGTAAGTTTTTCTACTTTAACAAATTTTTAATTTTTTTATTTTTTTTAATTTTTCCAGGATTGTCAAACGAATCGAACTTTGACATTAATATCGAAGACCATCCAATCGTTGGGTAACTTAGTTAGTTGTAGGTCGACGCAACAAGTCTGTAAAGAAGAATACATGGAAGGATTGTATAAGGAATTTTATACGGACACCCACATGACGGCGGTTAGACAATTTTTGGAAATCATCTCGGCTAATACTTCTAGTCAACAGGTCATCGAAAATGATTTGCCGGTGATGCTGAAAGAAGGGTAAGAGTAACTATCATATTTATATACCCTTTTTTTCTACGTCACTGTTGTTCGAACGTTTCTAGAACGCTCGGGAAGTTGATGGTTTACTTCTGAGATACTAATTTCAATTATTATGGTGTAAAAGTGTCTCTACCGCAGATTAATTGACAAGAGATAGACATATGCCAATGCGGACATTTCTGTAGCTCTATACAGAGTGTCCCACGATGAGTTAAAACTATCTTTATATGGCGAAATACTTATATTAAAATCTTGAAAATTTCTACGTTTCGGTTTTCGAAGGCGATCTTTTTAACTAAAATATTTTCAAAAATGGCAGACTTCCGGTTTTACCGGAAGTCGACTGTAACTTTGTTATTTTGTATAGAACACCCTGTATATTAATACATTTTTGAAATCTACGTAAATTTTTAGTATACTTTTGTCTAAAAACTATTTTCGAAAAATGCATACTTTTTGAGTTATTAATTTTTTTGTAAAAAATTTGACGCTTGCAGACCCTTACAAATTATTTTTTATGAGGATACCCTTGAAGATATGAAAATGGTTTCTGTTCGGTTGTTTTTAGCAAGGTCAGACCTATTTGAATCTATGTTGAAAAATTTTTCATTTTATACAGGGTGTGTATAAAAAGTGTTCAAAGTTTAACTTCATAAATATCAAATTTATTTATTTTTTTAAATAGAACCACCCGGTTTTTACAATTTTAATGCATTCAGGGGTAAAAAATAAGGCAAATTCATGTATACTTTCCTATACCTAAACCTTACTGTTATCCATATATTTAACGTTTTCTGTAAATTTTTAGAGATGGCTACACCTCCAACAAATATCGTTATATTTTTAAGAATGTATAAAAAAAAAACTTGATAAATTATATACTAAAATCTTCCTTGATAATCACTCTATTAATTAGTGAAAACATCATGAAAATGGGTGCAATAGTTTTTGAGTTTATCGCGAACAGACAGACAGACGCGGCGGAGAATTGTAGTCAAATCACTTTTGAATTTTCACAGGGATCTGTAATTTTTCCGAAAATTAAATATAGCCCACGCTTCCCTCTGTTAATGTAGCTTTAAATTGGCGCAAAAACTTTTAAAATCGGTCAAATAGTTTTTGAGTTAACCCGTTACAAACATCCTTTATCTTATTTAGTGTTGATGATATGATTTTATTATCTCGAAATACTGCATTATGGAAATTTTAATTTATATACATAAATATTAACGATACGTTTACATTTATTATATTTCAATTTTTTTATATTCGGTAAAAATGATTGATAACTTATTGTTTTGTTTTTGCTGCAGACTGATAACAAGGTATGAATTATTGCTTTATTATTCTAATAAAAGTACCACTCACTAGATGGCATCTATTCTTTTTTACAAAATTAAACAGCCGCACACTACACAAACAGTTTACACTATCTTTCGCGCATTTCAATAACCACCTTCAGTCTCTCTGAAGATAACTATACGTTATCGAAATGCCCTTGAGATAGAGTAAAGTGTTCTACTGCAGAGTGTAGTGCAAACTGTGCTCAGTTGAATGATTTTATGTATATTTGGTTGGCTATACCTAAAAAAACGTTCATTAATGGGGATAGTTATTTTGTATATTTGGTTGCCTATACCTAAAAACGTTCATTAATGGGGATAGTTATTCTGTATATTTGGTTGCCTATACATAAAAACGTTCATTAACGGGGATAGTTATTCTGTATGTTTGGTTGCCTATACCTTAAAACATTCATTAATGGGGATAGTTATTCTGTATATTTGGTTGCCTATACCTAAAAACGTTCATTAAAGGGGATAGTTATTCTGTATGTTTGGTTGCCTATACCTTAAAACGTTCATTAATGGGAATAGTTATTCTGTATGTTTGGTTGCCTATAGCAAGATCGTTCATTAATTTATTATTAATGTAACAAAATCTCTTTCAGGCTTATGATAAAAAGGGCACAAGGTAGGAAGAGGTTCGGAAGGAAGAATTTCAAACAGAGATATTTCAAATTAACCACGCACGATCTGAGTTATTCGAAAAGTAGAGGTAAAGAAGCTTTATGTCGCATCCCATTAACGAACATCCTGGCGGTGGAAAGATTGGCCGAAACGTCGTTTAAAATGAAAAATATGTTTCAAATCGTCCAGCCCGAAAGGGCGTTATACGTACAAGCTACCAATTGTGTGGAGGAAAAAGAATGGGTCGATCTACTGACCAAGATCTGTCAAACGAACGCAAATCGATTGAAGAAGTATCATCCTTCGGCGTTTATTAACAGCCAATGGTTATGGTGAGTTTATTATTAATTTTTGTTGGGTAAATTTTAATATTTTAATTTCAGCTGTAAATCACCGAACGAATTGGCACCGGGATGCAGTGAAGTCTCTAGATCTGACAGTAATTATCGGATGAATTTGGATCCCGAAAGGGATCTACAACGCGTGCACTCTTTGGTGATATCCCATATGGACACGCTGGAAGCTTTTATTGGAATTTGCGTGGCGAAACGAGGAGGCGATAGCGAAGCAGCTACTATTTGCGACATCTTACGGAAGTTGAGAGAAGTTTCGTATCAAATAGAACAGAAACATAGATTGTACAAAAGAACTATGGACAGGAATACTAAATATGGCAGTTTGTGAGTTTTATTCCCTTATAATGTTGCTTGAAATTAATAATTTTTTTTATAATTACAGAGCGGCACCTATTGGCGATGACAATTACTTACTAGCATCTCGGTTAAATGTAGACCCTTCAATTTTAAGGCGATGCGCTTCTAACGATCCCAATTCTTGCCCCTGACGTATCTAAGAAAATGGTCAGTTGAAAAAAATTAACCAAAGAATTACTTTTTGTTCTTGATAAGAACGGTGGCATTTTGAGTTTTAAACTTTTTTTATGAAGGGTTGTTGGAGGGGGGGAAGGTATTTCACAGGGTGCTGAAATGCATGTTCGTGCCTTCTTCTTTTTTTTTATCGAGTTTAAACCTCAAAATGGTACTCGATACATTTTTTTTTTGGTGTAATTCTGTTTAAAAAGCAAGTGTAATGGAAGGCAATGTATAAACTGTGTCACGACGAGCTTTTACTATTTATACAGTGTGTTTACTTAAATTGGAATGAAATGGAAAACTTTTTTATTATCAAAGTCTAAATAATTACAAAAACTGAATTTTTATGCTGTAATTGCATATTTAAATATAACTTTTAATTAAAAATAACTTTGCTTTATAACATTTTTCTGTATTATAAAAAATAAAGGTACTTTACTCTTGAGTAAAATTTCTATTTTTCGACAAACCTCGTATATGCTATAAAAAAAATTGATATCTGATGGTGGCATTTTATTAATTGAGCCCTACAGAACATTTTATCAAGTATACATTTTTTTCATAAAACCAATAATAAAAAAGTTACCAGTATTTAAGTAGACACACTGTATATTGGAAATTACTTACATAATTTTCATAAATATTTTTATTTTAAATACAACACCCTTTATATTATCATTTTTTTCTGACTCGGCTTTGAATTTTAATGCCTTTTTGTGTAAAATATTCTAACTAAAAATAATTTCTATGTGACCCATATATACCAATTTTCCTAAAAATCCTGTAGGCATTTTCCAATATACAGAGTGTTCCAAAGAAATAATTTTGATTTATGAGTTTTTGGGAAGATAAAGTTTTTATTCGAACACCCTGTATAGGTAGTGTAACCTCGTTTTGACACAGCCTGTATAAGTTGATGTTTTAAAAGTAAAGAAGATTCTCAATTTAAAGACTGCTCTATAAGGTTTATTAAATAAGGTAAGATTAAAGATGTAAAAGTTAAAAGAAGAACGTCATCACTATTTGGTGAAAAAATGGAGGAATAAACGAGAATATAAAAACGGTTGTGGATTGAGTGAACGTTTGAAACGATTTTATTTAAAAAAATGTTAATTTGAATAACTCAATTTCACTCATTTGATTCATACAATATGTCCCCCTAATTGAAACACTTCAGATTATTTTATTTTTTACTAATGTTTCTATTTTGAATGAACATTTATCTCTCATGATTACGAAACACATGATAATCTTTTAGGTTCGCCATGTTTTTTATTAATTTTGCATTTAAATAAGTGCATATTAATGTTGAAACAAACAAAGGTACTTTACTCTTGGCTAGAACCATATTTTTTGACAAACCCCGTATACGACTTTTTCATATTTGATGACTGTCTAGGTTTTAGATAATGTAGAACTTTTTATGAAGAATAACTTTTCTTCCTAAAATTAATAATAAGAAAGTTTTCATATGATTCCAACTTAGGAGGACATATTGTACAGTGTGGGCCAAAATAAAGGAGTACATTTTTTAATTGAAAATATATTTTTTTTTTCGGGCGATTTATTTTCTTTTTGTAGGGCTAATAACCTAACATGTCCTCAATATAACTGTAATTTGGAAGCAAAAATAATGTACAGCGTCGGACTTATAAAAAAAATTATACAGTGCTATTCAAAAGTCCCCTCCCCCTCGTATCTTTTGAACGGCTACACTATCCAGAACACTTCAGTAAAAAGGAAATTTTCCGACATTACCGGATTCGCCAAAAGGGGAAACTATCGGCAGCGATTTGACAAAATATCGAAGTATTTTTGGCAAAGAATTTTGAGGTAATGGATGTATTGAAAATTAAGAAAAAAATATATCATGTAGATTAATGTTGAACTTAGAGTTCTCATCGAATAAAAACTGAAATGCTAACCAAATTTTGTTGAAAAAAATACGAATCATGAGGTAATTACACATATTAAGCAAAGTTTGAGCCCTTGTAAACAATTAAATATGGATTAAATGTAAAAAATAATTGATAAGAAGTCTAATTTGAAGCTTTATGAATACTATATAAAAATCTTAGAATCCTCAAATTACTTATGACCGTACAATTCCTTATTGAAATTCGGTTGCTACCACTAAAATATCGGATAAAAATCCATCTCTCGCTTTTCTATCCTTCTATGACTCCACATTGTCTCTCTGCTTCGGTAGTCGCGTGCCGTTCCATTGTTGATACAACGCTCGCCGGTCTCCCAGTTCAGTACTGACGAAGCTTATAGCGTAGTACGTGAACCAAAATCCGCTTGGACCGCTTGGCTACCTACATGTTGCGGAGCTTTCATATTTCTAATAAAATTTTCGTTATGTGAACTAAACGTGAGGACGTAGGGAAACAAAAAAATATACAAAGCATAATTGTGCAAGGTCGAATTTGGTACATCATTTATGAAAACAGTTTAGTAACTTTAAAACTTAGAGTAAAATATTATGAATGTGGCCACTATTTCAAATTGTTTTCCTTTATACAAATTTTGTTCGAAAATTCCCCAAATTGAATAATCAACCGGATTTAATTCTGGGTTGTTAGGTGGCCACATTCATAATATTTTTCTCTAAGTTTTAAAGCGAGGGGTAAACTGCAAGTGGAAGTTTGGTGGAAATATGTGGAAGTACGTGGAAGTATGTGGAAGTATGTGGAAGTTTGGTGGAAGTATTGTGGAAATATGTGGAAGTTTGGTGGAAGTCCGCCCCTGTACATTATTTTTGCTTCCAAATTTACAGTCATGTTGAGGACATGTTAGCTTATCAGCCCTGCAAAAAGAAAATAAATCGCCCAAAAAACAAAAAAAATATTTTCAATTAAAAAATGGACTCCTTTATTTCGGCCCACGCATGTTTAAATTTCATTATTTTAAAAAACGTTTTAAATGTTCAAACAGATTCTTTTGTTAATTACATTTATATCAATCTTGTTATCTGTTTTATAGTACAGGGAATCGTCGAAAAATTTATTTTTGCAGCTTTTCGATGTACCTATATGGTTAAAATATCTCTGTATGTACAGTTTGTCCCAATTTCAGGTCAAGCTGTTTAGTTTTAGTCGTTTAGACAATCATTACCCTCAATACTTTCTTGTAAAAAAAATATGTAAAAGTTGAACTATCGAGGAATGTGAAAAAGAAAAACTGTTTCTTATTAATATATTTTATTTATTTTTTGTAAAAGTCCTCGTTAGTGGTTTGCGGAGTACAAAATAGGGCGTGTCAGGGTAAATTTTTTTTTTGTAACACAAGCAATAATAAGTGTGTTGGGGGGTTGGGTAGACAGGGGGTGGGGTGGTATATTTTTGGACCAGATTATAATATATAGAAATATGGCAATATATCGTTGGAAGTATTTTGAAAATTACTATAAAATAGTATCGAATGATATTTTATCTCTTAGTATAAATTTTTTAGGCGTGTTTTAAAAAATGGTTTAATATATTATAATAAATAATACGGTAGCTTTAAGAAAATAATATGCGACAATTTTAAATTAATATAGCACTTTGTACATATAAATATATATTTAGAAGGATGTTTCGGGATATTCTAAAATCCTTTATATATTTTGTACATTTTTGCACCTGTCAGTTTAGATGATTGCGTATTCGCGTCAAATCCAGTGATTATAAACGACACCCCGTTTCTTCCATTTATTAGGTAAATATATTCGTTTCTTTTTTCTTAAATAAGACTTGAAAATTGTAATAAAAATGGCTTCCGCGACGACCTAGACCACAATCAAAGATTACAGAATAAAAATATAAGATGTTTCACTCCAGGGCGGTTTGATTCAAGTTGCTGTCCCAAACGGACGCAGCTCTCATAAATTATGTTTACGACTCGCTTTTGTTGTCAATAACGAGACCGGTAGATACCAGATAAGTTCGAAAAGCTTATTTTATTTTAAGCTATACAGGGGTAATTAGAGAAATATATATTAAAATTAATAGGATTCTTTATCACAAAGATTTATGTGTACCATCCAAGTCATCAGACAGTCACCAGCGGCATCGGTGCTTTACGCGATAAATTCGAACGAGTGAAACCTCTTATATTTTTATTCTGTAATCTTTGCCACAATACACATTTTTCCTAGTAACCAGTAAGGAAGGCAAAATAGTAAAAATTACGATGTGTACCAGTGGCGTGGGTTGTCTTTTGTAAATTTTTTAAGTCTTGTTGTACTAGGTGTTACGATTGGAAAACGGCCCAACTTTACCTTTTCCAATTAAACACCCTGTGTCTTTTTAGTGCCTCTAAATAAAATTTTTAATATTAAAAAGTTTCAAATTATAATTTTTTGAAAATCCCATTGTTTTGATAAAAAATATTTAGAGGCATTTGCATTTTGAATATACAGCATGTCCACGGATGAAAAATCCTATAGGTGAAACATTTTTAAACATTAATTTGGTGAAAAATGTTATTCTTGATAAAAATAGGAACCTTGAGGTTTGCAAGGTTCTAGTCTACAACATTCGATTCAGAATTGAATTTTCTATATAAAGAGGAATTTTCCACATCTAAAAACCTTAGATATGGATTTTAGTGCACACCGAAACTTATGCTAATTCGCAAAGACTCATAATTTTCAAAATTCCTCTTTTTATAGAAAATTCAATTCTGAATCGAATGGCGTAGACTAGAACCTTGCAAACCTCAAGGTCCCCGAGATATTGGCCAATATGTGAAGAAATGTCAAAAAGTCAGACTCCATTTTTCATAAAACTAGCCATAATATGAGACGGGTTTTGAAAAACTTGAATTTTATTTCATTTTATGGGGTTTCAGAACAAGCAAAACTTTTTATCAAGAATAATATTTTTCACTAAAATAATAATTAAACATTTTTCACCTATAGGATTTTTCATCTGTGGACATGCTGTATACATAGATTGTTACTGTATAGTGTAGATATTTTTTTTTTAATTAAGAGGCGTTTTGAAAGGGAATTTATTCAAATTTTCAAGGAAATCTTTTACCATTTGCTGTTAATCTATATTCAAAAAATTGCGTGTGGTAATATCAAAAATTTAATTTTCAAAAACTGTACTAACTAAATTTTACCACTTGTTAATTATATCGGAGCATTATAGATCAATTATACAATATGTCTCCCTAAGTTGGAAAACTTTTTTATTATTAATTTTAGGAAAAAAAGTTATTCTTTATAAAAAGTTCTTAGTTCTTCCAACTTAGGGGGACATACTGTATACTATACAAATTGTGTATAATAGGGTGCTGTTTTTTTAAGGCAGTCTAAAAAAATCACCTTAGTATATTATATGTTCAAAATGTCCCACAACTTGTAAGAAAATTTGTATATTTTTGAAATATTGTACATTAATTCCTTCCTTCCTATACATAAACTACGTCATACGAATTTTACGACTTTTTAACCTCTCCCCCCGTCCTTGTCACAGGTTGTCACATTTTTAGAAACCGTCCCCCCTGGTGTGACGTCACACATTTTTAAATGTTATGCATGTATTTAAAAATAATCAAAAGAAAACAGGTAATTTCATTTTTTACATATTTTTATCAAATAATCTTCCATAAATTCAACATAATCTGTGCCAAAGTATAGATCGAGATCAAAAATGTTTGATCAAAGTTTTTGACTCCTTGTCACATATTGTCACATTCTGGTGATACCCTTCCCCCCTTTAACGTATGACGTAATTTATGGATGACCCCTTATTGCACCATTCAGTTTATTGAGAGTTTACGTAGAAATAGCCCCAAAGCTTACTAATTAATAAAATATTGAATTTTCATCGATGTATATTTAAACAGTTTAATTTGAATGTTTCCGAGCCTTGTATATGTTTCAAAAAATTTGTAAAATAGAATTTGTTAATGCGATTTGGTGATTAACTATTTTTTTTCATCAAACAAAAGTTCTTGTTTAATAAAGAACCGTTTTTATTTGTGTACGTATAATTTTTACGGAATATATTATGTATATTTTTAATTGCACTGATTTTATAGATTTTTTTTATTTAATATTAATTGTTTTGTTCTTTCCGATTAACTTATTAACTTTTTTGTAAATTTTCGTGTAATATTAATGTTGTTTTTTAAAAACAAAGTTTTAATAAATATTTTTCAAAAGCATTCGTTATTTTAATTTGAATTTATATTTTGACAAGTATAAAAATATTTATTATATCGTTAATAACAGAAACAAGCTTTAAAAAACAGAAAATCACAGAAAAATAAGAATAAAAGAAACAAATACCTTGAAATTAGATAAAAAAAAACACTCAACACAACATATCTTCATCATCCGATTTAATAATAGTGGGATCATGATCAGGATTTGAAAATAAATCCTCGACTGGTTTCAATTTCGGTTTTTGTAAAATTGCCACATCCCCTCTTCCATTATTAACACCGGTTGTATTACTACAATCAACATCTGGAAACCTACGATGATATTAAACATAAAATTTCAATATTTTTATAATAAATTCACTACTCACCCTTTAAATTGTCCAAATTCTCCGATAAAGCAACTTTTTTCATCAGTTTCAATCACGAATCCAAATTCCATGCACTCTCTTATCAACATTTCCTCTATTTTAGTAGCACAGCCGTCAAAAATTTTCACACCAATATCAGAATGATGAACATCCGATTTTTTTAAAGTTATAGATGATCCTGAATTTCCAATAATAGCAGTGGAAAATCCGCTAATCTCACAATTTTCCAATTCTAATCGAGCACCTTTTAAAACTATAATTCCTTGATATATGGACGAATTACCTCTTCCAATTATTTTACAATCTTTTAAAACGCACTTGCCTTGTCTAACGAGTATTGCACACTGTGCCGTTTTGGCGTCTATAGTTAAATTCATCAGGTTAACTTCATCTCCTTTAAAATCTAGCATTACATCTTCGGTATCTGTTGTTATTACCACTTTATCTCTAGCTCCGATTCCTTTTAATGTTCCTCCTTTTTCTAAAGCGCCTGTAGTTAGAATCTTGTGACTACTTTCATTTAGGATATAAAGATCTCTAGGATTTGCTGTTTCTAATTTTGCAGCCAAATTAGTAGAAAATCTTAAATTTTCATTTGGATACAAAGATTGAACTTCATTTAAGTACTTTATATGTTGCTGGGCAGTTCCTTGATCAAATATTAGCCATATTTGCGGATCTGTATTTTTAGAAATCTGATCTAATTGGGAAAACCTTTCTATAATTATGTCTCGAAATAATGAATTTTCTGCAATCTCAATATCTGTACGAATTTCAAGTAAGCGCACATGTATTTCCATCAAACATCTTGTTCTTTTATCTTTATCATATTCTCCATGTTCTTCTTCTTTGCTCAATTGTTCTTCTAGCAATTCTCTCTTGTTTTGTAATCTTCTAGCTTCTGTAAGTAAACAATGAATATGTTCAGCAACAGCTCGAGGGATATTGCCATTTTTCAAATCATAATAGAACCTCAATCTACTTTCTAAATGGGTTTCCCTCCAATCAATAGTATCATCTTCATCTCTATCCCATGGCATATATAAATATAAATAAAAGAATCTCAACATGTCCATGGAATTTGCTGTTTCCATTAAATCTAAAGCAACACTTTTATCTTGTTCTTCAGTAGGCCAAAGTTGAATTAAAGGCACCCAATTCTTCTCTGGAATATTAATGTCGTCTTGAATAGCTAGAACTCTTACTAAAGCTTTCAAGTCTTTAGAATTTGTAGTAAGTATTATAACGAGAACCATAGATGGAAAAGGTATATTTAATTCTTCACATTTTAGTCTGGGTATCTTCCAAATTGCCTGCCATCCTATTTTATCCACAGCTACTTCAATAAAAAATCCCCATTGCTTTTTTAATTGAGAGGACGGAAGAATATCATAAGTTGTTAATACTTCATTGAAGTCTGTAAAACGTTGTTGGAAACTTTTATCAAATGTAATTACAGAAGCCATTTATAATGGTCTTTACCGCTTATTTTAATTCTCAAATTTTTAAACGTTAACTTTTGAATTTGGCATTGGCAGACGTCAAATGTCTTCTTCTCTTTCTTCTTTTTTTAATATTTAAATTTTGTTTTGGGGAAATATACATCGAGAAATGTTTGATATTTGGCAAAAATTTCAATAAAAATTGTGAAATTGATTCAAAAATCATTTTGCTGGTTGCCTACATTGGATTTCTGGACAAATTTTGTGCCACAAAGATTGACGTTTGATGTGGGTTATCTATATCTATGGTTCATTGGGTGTCCATTTGACATTGACAGTTGACTTTTAAAATCGTAAGACCAAGACGTCACGATAAATTAAATAATATTCATCATGTGGAATTTGTCAATTTCGTCACAGTAATCTATTGGACTTTGAATTGTTTCAATTACGTATTGAATACCTTCTATCTAAAAACTCTCTTTTAGTGTTTCGTCACTCGTAACGAACAGTTCAAGGTGTCACTCACTGTTCAGGCTCAGCTGTCTGATGCTTGTCTAAAATTACTTTCATGTAAAAACTTTAGTAATAATAGAATAACAATGAAAATTTGGACAAGTGAACACACTTTCAAGTAGGAATATTAATCCATAACCTGGACGTAATTTTATTTTGATTGTTTTTGTTGTTTTAGCCACCCTTGGGAAATGGTTGCAACAGCAGCTTGGCGAAAATATCCAAACCCTCATAATACAGCTGTTATAGGTACTGATGTCGTTGAAAGGAAGGTGGTTGATGGAGTATTACATACACATAGATTAGTTAGTTCTATTTGGTATTTTCCTAAATGGGCACAAGCAGTAAGTACCTATCTCTATAAGCAATATTTGTAGACTTGAAAACTACATTATAATATAAAATAAAGATTAGTATTTAGATTCATTTTAGAAATTTTAACATAATATACTCTCTTGATTGGCTACACAATTAATATTTAAGTGCTCTTCCAATGGAATGTACCCATGACCTTGAAAATATGACAATGAAATATGCATTTTTATTATATATTTCTTTTATCAATAACCGACAAAAGAATCTTATCTATTATTCACTAAATATTGATTCTTAAATTGTTTTTCCAAATACATTTTTCTAATGGTATGAAATACATTGTTCACCTTATTATTTAGTCAATTATTAATAAATACTGAAACAATATTTAAATCCTTATCATTTATTCCAGTTATTTTACTCAGATCAATATAAATAACGTTTAAACAAGTTTTTCTTTTAAATTATTACAATTGAACCTTAAAACATAGTCAGTGAGTGGAATGGATCAATAATTTAACAACTAATTTAAAAAATTGACATGTAGGTATATCTTATTCTGGCAGAACATCAAAAAACATGCCTAATGTTAACCTTTCCGCATTTTCTATCTGTTAAGCAACATCATGTGTCTGCAATTTAAAAAAAAACCAATATTCATAGTTGCCAAATAAAACTTGAATGATAGTTTTCAAAAAAGAAGTAATATGTAGACGGGTTTAATGAGAGTATTAAAAACCTTATCAGACATTTATTTTAATCAATAAATATCTGACGATACAATAAATTAAATTATCAGATATAAATTATTTATTTAGATTTGTATAACCTCATTGTAAATACAATTTTTTTGGTGTTTGCAGCTCATAGGCTCAGCGAAGATCTGCTACGCCAGTGAACAGTCCGAAGTGAACCCATCTTTACGTTTTATGGTATTAAAAACTATAAATCTCACATTCTGTCGACACATCGCTGTAAACGAAACCCTCAAATATGTCCCACATCCTTCAGACGCATCGAAAACTCTTCTAAAACAAGAAGCTGTAGTAACAGTTAAAGGTGTACCACTCACGAACTATATGGAAGATATATTAACTACAAAAATATCGAACAATGCTGGAAAGGGAAGGCAGGCAATGGAATGGGTCATAAATAAATTGAATGATGAAGTGAAGGATCTAACTAGGAGTACGGATGAAATTTTTAGCCAAACCAAAAGGTCGCTGGACGATATAGCGTCCAGTGCGAAAAAGTCGATGGGGGATATCTCTCAGAAAGCAAAAAAGAGTCTAGACGATATACAGACAATGACACTTAGCTAATTTTTTTTTGTCTATTATTTATTTTTATTAATTAGCAAATCTTTTTCTATTCAAGAGGAAACCACTATTTCTTGATTGTAAAATGGAACGAATGTGAAACAATGTTTTATAAAGCACCGCCTGTAACGTACATGCTGGAAAATTACCAGCACTACTATACCTTCATAATTTTTTTACAAAGTTGAAAGTATTTCCCACATATGGTCATTGAAAATAATTTTCCGGCTTGTATAAGTGAAATGTGACGTTTACAAAAATAACTAGCAATAAAAAACTGTTTCATTATCGAGATTGGTTTCCTCTTACTACTCGGCACAAACTTTAAAAAAATCTCATTATTTTCTCACTAATTTATTGACCTATTACATTTCCATTATGTTGTCCATCACTCTAGATGGGTAAAGTTTAGAAAACCATTTTTATCGTAATCTTGAGATGGAGAAAATTTGTGTAGCTGCTTGATCGATGGCTTATATCTCACTTATTCGCATTTATCAAAATAATTGTATCACTATTATGGAGTTACTTGTGCACTTATAAAACAAATCACCAGTTAGGTTCATGTTGCAGTACAAATTTTAAATTGAAAATACTGGATGTATTGAATTTATCGATTATGTGATTTTATTAGTGAATCTACTGTGCTTTCTGGTTGTAATTCAAATTGATATAATAAAAAAAACATTTTTGACTTCGTCAAAATGGGGTTTGAGCAAAAGAAAGATTATAAATAAATTGATTAAGGTACTTCATGCAATTGATCGGACATTCCTTTTGATGAATGTTTTTTACAAACTACCTTGTGTTTATAGTTGAATAAAAATATAAATAACGATTTTACTTGGCTTATTTAGAAGATTACCAATCAAACTATCCTTATCCTGTATCCATTTTATCTGTTTCTATTAATTGACACTATTTGATATTTTCTCTGGTACTTGATTTTAAACAAACTCATGAAATTTGTGCACTTTAATTTGTAATCACTTCTGGTCTAACATTGAATTATTTGATTATAGACAGTAAACCTGACCATGAACCTGACTCAAGGCACAGTATTTTTATTTGAATAAAAATTACAATATTTCCTACTATCTTTTTATGCATAGAGAAATATTCAGCCTAACGTCAGTGTGGCCAACAAAAAGTGGTTTTTCTGACAAGAATGACAGTTAATGTCTACACCATAGACAAAATAATTATATATTTCTTTATGGTCTACACCTTAAAACATGAGATTTTTGCATGTTTTTGTATCATTGCGAACATCTATATTGCTTTATTGAAATAATGAATACACCCCCGAAGCGTGAATCTTGGAATTTAAAATGACTTCTTAGCCGAATACACAGCATATCGGTGGCCAAAAATTCCAGGAGCTCTGTCACTGGTTATGTCAAATGTCGGTTATATTTATTTTTGTTGATATTCGTTTAATTGTGTACGTCCATTTTCGATTAGATTTTTGTAGCATTTCTAGTCAGTTGTATCTCTATTCTTCTAATTACTTTTTCCACTGACATTTGACATAACTAGTGACAGAATAACAGAAAAGAAATGGTGACATGGCAAGAGTTCCTGGAATTTTTGGCCACCGATGTGCTGTGTATTCAGCTAAGAAGTCATTTTAAATTCCAAGATTTACGCTTCGGGGGTGTATTCATTATTTTAATAAAGCAATATAGATGTTCGCAATGATGAAAAACATGCAAAAATCTTGTTTTAAGGGGTAGACATTAACCGTCATTCTTGTCAGAAAAACCACTTTTTGTTGGCCGTACTGACCTTAGACTGAACTCCTCTATTCTTGTGAAGCGCGTTCCAAAGAATTGCACTGTAAATTTTTCCTAGTTCGTAATTTTCAGATAATGACTTGTTATTTTATTGAAATAAACGAGTACCTTCAATAAAAATTTCGTATCATTTACACCAACCCCTTCTAAAAGTGGAATTAAGAAGTTAGTAGTTCGAAGAAATTTTTAGATTGGAGAAAAAGAGGAGTGGCTTAGCAATTACATGGGCGGAGCTAATTTTCTCCATATCTACGAGCCGCCACTGTTACTGATTAATGAAAACATTTTATTCATTGGTTTTGCTAATCACAACTTTCAAACGCACCCTCGTAAGTAACTTTTGTCGTGTGTGCAAATGAGCTGGTGCCATCTGCACTGGATTGACGAAAGCACATATTATGAAGTACAAAAAAATAATAGTTTTATATTAAACACATTAGCAATTTAAATAAATAACCAGACCGGAGCTAAATTTTAAAATTATAATATTTGGAAGAACGTGAATAACACAAAAAAATTGACCATATTCCAAATAATTAACATAATACCAAACTTTATAAAAATCTTGCGGACTGTTTCCGTCAGTAAAATCACTCTGTATATTTAAATCCTCTATTAAACTAAAATTATTATTTGTTAAAACCATAGAAATACCTAAACAAAATCGAGAAAGTTTAAAACAAACGAATAACGACTGTTTATGTCATGACATAATTTAGAACCAATCAAAGCCTACCATTTAGCTGCACCCCAAGCCAGACGGAAGCCATTTTGCATTTACGAATTTGTACATTGTGTTGGTGTGTGTTTATCAGTGATTCCGCATATTTTTGATTTGTTATTCAGGTAATTAATATTTTATTAATTCTATTTCACGTTTTTAATGCGTTATTAGTTATTATATTATGCGGTATTGTCTTTATATTATCAAAAACTAAGAATTTTGTATATATAAGGGATTATAAGTATGTAGAATTTGTCTCATCTATTATAAAAGTAGAATTCATTGTTGGTTATTAGGTATTTGAATAACTTCGTTGATGTACGATATTTTTAAACAATCTCGGAATTTTTATCGTAAAAAACATTGTTATAAGTAAATGCTTTTTCTTTAATTGATGGTATTTTTTATGCCTATAGACGCTTATAGGAGAGTGTAGACAGATTTCATGTAGGTATACCTAATTAGATCGACAAAAATATATATAAAATTTGGCTTAAATTCCACGTATAAGTATACCATGCCATTTTGGATAGTGGCCATCCTAAAAACATTGTGCTGCTTCTGTGATATTTGTATTAACTCATATTCATCATAAGAAATCGAGAAAAATTCCTTCATTTTACTTTACATTTTATTGAAATCAGAGCGACAAGTCAATCTA
>CAJUYG010000368.1:112345-126789 GCA_910591675.1 Galerucella calmariensis | reverse complement strand
CTTTGATTAAAAATAGCACAAAATCAATGACGTTTACCGCCAAAGTATAAAGTGTTTAGAGGCTTCCATTTTGTAAAAAATTCTTCATGATATACATTAGATATGTAAATAAGTAACTATGGTCTGCATTCAAGTTCAAATAGGTCTAAGAGCTTTCCTTTTATCTTCCGTTTTGGTAGGACTAATCGGATTTTCACAAATATACTATAATGTCAGTAATATTTGGATTAACGGGATGGTGTTTTCTGCTGCAGCTGCAACACTTATCATTATAATTAAAGTATTCTTCAGAAGATATTTTCCATTTCAGGTAAAATCTTAACATCAATACCTATATTATAGTTAATAGGGATGTAATTTTATTTTTAGATCGCTGTTAGAGCAAGCTTCTTAGGATATGTATTTGCCTTGGGAATATTCGTAAGGCTAGTTGCCCCTCCTCATATTCAAATTTTTGGAGGTTACATGTGTGTAATGGCATTCTTCCACTTCAGCGAATTCATTGCTATTGGCTTAGTTCAGCCAAAATTTGTATCTACTGATTCCTTTGTCCTGAACCACAGTCCTCAATATATAGCAGCTGCTGTTGCTTCTTGGCTGGAGTTCTGTGTTCAATGCTATTTTTTCCCTGGTTAGTAATTCTTATTATAAGACAAGTACAAGCTTACTCAAGCTTTTAATTTTTACAGGATTAAAAGAAATCTACTGGTTATCAAACGTTGGTTTGGCTATTTGCATTTTAGGAGAATTGCTACGAAAAACTGCTATGTTAACTGCTGGGTCTAACTTTAATCATTTGGTTCTATGTGAAAAATTTAGTAACCATACGCTGGTTACACATGGAGTTTATGGTTGGTTCAGGCATCCTAGTTACGTAGGATGGTTTTATTGGTCCATTGGCACCCAGGTTTGTACTTATATAACTGGTTAATCTCAAAAAAATATTAGTAACTTTATAATTTTTTAGATTTTACTTCTGAATCCTCTTTGTGTACCTGCTTATGCTTTGGCGAGCTGGATGTTTTTCAAATCGAGAATAGAAATAGAGGAAATCACGTTGTTGAATTTCTTTGGCCAAAATTACTGTGATTATCAGGAAAAAGTTGGAACTGGCATACCTTTTATAAAAGGGTATAGAATATAGTCGATAATTTTTCTCAGTGATGTGGAAGTTTCACGTTAAGGCAGGTATTTCTTAACAATTGTTTATTTATTTGAAAAAAATTAAATATGTGGCTGCATAACAAAAATTTGATTCAAAGTATGAACATTTAAAGTTTTAAAATGTTTTAAAGTATAACAAAGTTCTTAGGAAGGAAACATTTTGTGAAAAATATTGAGAAACAATTAATAGACTCAGTAAAGATAAATTTATTAAAACAGCTCGTCTAGTTTCCCAGATTATCGTTGTAGAATTTTTTTATGATGCAGGATTTTTTAATAGGAGTGAATGGAAAGTTTGTTGAATTTAAATTGAGATAGTGGCTCTTAATTTTGCTGGTTGATCTACTAAGATTTCTGTTTCATGAGCTATTCAGCTTATCTAAGTATTGATTAATTTATACGTTCGTGTCCTCGGATGGAGTATGCTATAGGTGAAAAATGTTCAAATATTAATTTAGTGAAAAATGTTATTCTTGATAAAAAGTTTTGCTTGTTTTGAAACCCCATAAAATGAAATAAAATTCAAGTTTTTCAAAACCCGTCTCATTTTATGGACAGTTTTATGAAAACCTTTTTGACATTTCTTCACATATTGGCTAATATCTCGGGAACCTTGAGGTTTGCAAGGTTCTAGTCTAGGCCATTCGGTTCAGAATTTAATTTTCTATAAAAAGAGAAATTTTCCACATCGAAAAACCTTAGACATAGATATTAGAATTTTCAGGTTTTGAAAATAAAAAAATGGTAATTATCAATTTGAACAACCTTGCTACAAACTAAGTGATCCTTTCAAATATCTTAATTTTTAGTAGAAATTTGATAATTTAAAGAAATAAAATATATCACGAGGGATGGTGTTGAACAAAAAGGAAGTAAACCTAGTTCCTTTTTGGAGAACACCATCCTCGATAAGTTTTTCAAGGAAAAATGTCAAACGAAAGAGCTGTAATTAAAATATAGCAAATTAAACATGAGATATAATCATAAAGGAAATAAAAAAATGGTAATTATCAATTTCAACTACCTTCATCTCTAAAACTAGCCATAGTTTGGCTATAACTACAGGTTTTGAAATTTTTTTTAAGTCAACACCGAAACTTATAGAAAATTCAATTCTGAATCGAATGGCGTAGACTAGAACCTTGCAAACCTTAAGATTCCCGAGATATTAGCCAATATGTGAAGAAATGTCAAAAAGTCAGACTCCAGGTTTTCATAAAACTGGCCATAAATTGAGACGGGTTTTGAAAAACTTGAATTTTATTTCATTTAATAGGGTTTCAGAACAAGCAAAACTTTTTATCAAGAATAACATTTTTCACTAAATTAATATTTTAAACTTTTTCACTCCATCCGTGGACATGTTGTATTATTCATATGAAAATTCTTTTTTCTGGATAACAATTCAACAATTCAATGTAATAATTTAACTTTTACTCTTTTTTTATTTAAATGTTTTTAATTTATAAATCTTGTAACTATTTAAAGACTATTTAGCTATACAGATTGTCCCATAATGAATTGTAAACAAAGCAGTGGTAAATTAACAACTATTTACTGATATATTTTGACAAATACAGGAGCTAAACATAAATTGATCAAATAAATTTTTACTTGTAATTGCAAGTTTTACCACTGCAGAATGTACAGGACGTCAGTTACATTAGATTTTACAAAACTACTAATATATTTTTGTATTTCTGTGAACTTATTTTGTTTTACTTACTGTCTATCTAGTCTATATTGTTTTTTTTTTTTAAATTAAATTTCATCAAATAATTTTTTTGAGTAAATATTTTATTGATAATGTTATTTTTTGTATTTTGATGGGACGTTGTGTAACCCATTATTCCCTCAACAACTTATCTGATCTACAAATTTGGAAATAACTAATTTTTTTTCTGCAAACATCAAAAGATGATTTTGAATAATCTTAAGACTAACCAGGAATAGATCATAGGAGGTTTTGATTGTGAGATATATACAGGGTGTCTCACGACGAGTTAAAACTATCTGTATATGGCAAAATACTTATAGTAAAATCATGAAAACTTCTTTGTTTGGGTTTTCGTATACGATCTTATTAACTAAAATATTTTCAAAGATGGTAGACTTCCGGTTCTACCGGAAGTCGACTGTAACTTTGTTATTTTAAACGGAACACCCTGTATATTAATACATTTTAAAAATCTACGTAAAATTTTAGTATACTTTTGTCTGAAAACTTTTTTCGAAAAATGCATATTTTTTGAGTTATTAATTTTTTTGTAAAAAATTTGACGGTTGCAGACCTTTACAAATTATTTTTTTAAGAGGATACCCATAAAGATATGAAAATGGTTTCTGTTTGGTTGCTTTTAGCAAGGTCAGATCTATTTGAATCTATGTTGAAAAATTTTTAATTTTATACAGGGTGCGTATAAAAAGTGTTCAAAGTTTAACTTCATAAATATCAAATTGCTTTATTTTTTTAAATAGAACCACCCGGTTTTTTCTATTAAAATGCATTCAGGGGTAAAAAATAAGGCAAATTCAGGTATACTTTCCTATACCTAAACCTTACCGTTATCCAGATATTGAATTTTTTCTATAAATTTTTAGAGGTGCAGGTGCAAAGCAAATATATTCTTGTAATATATTTGCCATATTTACCATGTATTAAAAGCAAATTTACATAATCTTTTTTATTTCTTAGTGCTTGTATCAACGGGTCAAAATAAAATTTAGACTACACCCGCATCTCTTAAAATTTATAGAAAACATTCAATATCTGGATAACGGTAAGGTTCAGGTATAGGAAAGTATACATGAATGTGCCTCATTTTTTACCCCTGAATGCATTAAAATGGAAAAAACCGGGTGGTTCTATTAAAGAAAATGAAGAAATTTGATATTTATGAAGTTAAACTTTGAACACTTTTTATACACACCCTGTATAAAATGAAAAATTTTCCAACATAGATTCAAATACGTCTGACCTTGCTAAAAGCAACCGAACAGAAACCATTTTCATATCTTTAAGGGTATCCTCTTAAAAAAATAATTTGTAAGGGTTAAATTTTTTACAAAAAAATCAATAACTCAAAAAATATGCATTTTTCGAAAAAAGTTTTCAGGCAAAAGTATACTAAAATTTTACGTAGATTTCAAAAATGTATTAATATACAGGGTGTTCCATATAAAATAACAAAGTTACAGTCGACTTCCGGTAGAACCGGAAATCTGCCATCTTTGAAAATATTTTAGTTAAAAAGATCGTATCCGAAAACTCAAACGTAGAAATTTTCATGATTTTACTATGAGTATTTTGCCATATACAGACAGTTTTAACTCGTCGTGGGACACTCTGTATACGACAGTATAGACAAGGCTTCTTTCCGATGTTCTCCCATTTATTATATCCTAGCGTTTTGCAGTGCTTTTTGTTCCCCAAAATCTACTTTCCTTTCTGCTATCTTGCTGATATCTTAAAAAGGTCCCATAAAGAGTATTTCAGCCCCTTTCTTTGCTAATTAAGCTCTTATGAGGTTTTCTTCTGTTCCATAGCATCTTGGTTAGGTTAGCGAGTTTTTCTGAAATGTATGTAAGAATTCAGCTAAGTAGCAAGCAGGGTAGCAAGAAATGCATAAAACATTTTTTTAATAATATATTTAGCACATTAGAGAACATATATTTACAAGTATTTACCTATAATAATAATTGTGCTTGAACATATAAAAATTTTGAGCTAAATTGGCCCATTTTCCAAAACAACATTCTTCAAAGATTCGTTTCTTTTCGACCCTTCACAATTATTAAAACTAGCTGTCGTTTTAATTTTTCTTGAGCCTTATTTAGCTACACCAAATATCACCAATCTTAATATACAGGGTGTTGAGTTTAACAAGTAATAAATAAATCGTGTTTTAAGTATTAGATTTGTTTTAAAACACTTGAGAAACAAAAATTTTATTGGAATTGGTTTATTTATTTTTTGAACATCCTGTATATTATTTACGAAATAGGACGGTTAATGAAGCAGGACGGTGCGTGTGCATTTAGCGTGTACTATAATATTTCAAAACAATTTCCTTTTTTTTTCTCTCTATAATCCTTTGACAAGTAAAAAATATCAAGTACTGATTACTCCAATAGGTATGCAACTCTTTATACAACCTGGTTGGTAACATACAGTGATTCAAGATGTTCACTACTTTTTTGCTTCTTACTGTATCAATTGATATAAGTGCTATAAATACCTACAATAATAATTTCATCTAATCTTCGAAACACTTTAACAAAACTGGCAAAATATTTTTTTCATCGTGAAGCCTAAAATCTTATTCTAGTTCAATCTAAACTATAGACTGTTTCAAAAAAATCGATAATTCTTTTTTCTTCAAATATATTGAATAAATCATCAACAAAAGTATTATAAGAATAACCTACTAGGCAGGCAACACGCAATACTGCCGCGTGTTGTGTAAAGTTTGCTTCAATATTATTATAAATATCATCAAACTTATACATTATTTTATTTTCCTCATGTAGACAATATTTTCAGTATATTTTAAGACAAAAATTATCGATTCTTTTTATTGAAACAGTTTACTAAAAACACACTACTAAATTATGTTCTACAACACGTAATAGACTTTCAAAAATTCACAATATTATCAATTCGGTCAACGTAATAAAGAATCTTACGAGGGGGCGTTCAAAATTAAGTGAGGTGCTGTAAAACTGTTGTGTCATTGAAATAAACTATGATGGTGTGTAGAATAGTTTGTATAAGAACCTACACATTTTGTTAAAAGTATGTCAACGTATATGAATATTATATTGCCGTTTCTTTTTGTACTTTTAATACAATTTGACAAAAATAGCAGGTAGCATCATCAATATTTTTATAAAATAAAGTGACGCGTGCAAAAACAATTTATTTATTTATTTATATCGTTGTTAATTGTTAAAACCAAAGCAGTTTTAGACATATTTTGCTTCGGTTTTATCCTGTTACCAACAATTTTCCCACATCTTCAAAAACATTAAATTTTAAATCCCTTCAAGTTCACCCTAAGACCCTGCTAAAAAAATTCGGATAAAAAGGCCTACCATGTGGCCTCGTCAACTGTCTCTGTCTATTCGGTCTCGGATGATCTCCGTTATCTTTATCATCGTTAATATCATCCGCTAAAGCTTCTTTCTTTATAATCTGTTTATGTTCTACATTCTTCTTGTCTTCGCCCTGTAATAATTTCGGTAGCAGCTGCTTTTTCAAAATATCTTTATCCATGTTAGCAATAATTTCGCTATCGTTATTTTTCGTAATATTTTTGTTTAATAAATAAATATTAGGATCTATTTTAGTTTCGTTTTCCAAAATTCTCGAACCTAGCTCGTCTATATCCATCAGCTCAAGTTTATTATCATCGACATTTTTAACTTCTTCAAAAGACGGTTCGTCCGCCATCATTGAGAGTTCCTTTCTAAACGTTCGGTTCAAATGCGGGGATTTGTCGTGGATTATGGGGAATATTTCGATTTCTTTATTCAAGTCCATTTCCTCCATGCTTTCTTTGTTCTCCTTTTCGTGGTCCCAATTTATTTTCGTTTCTATGTTTTCTTCTTTTGATAGATTCGTTTCTATTTCTTTTTCTACTTCTTTTATTTGTTTTAAAGGAAGTATCTCCACTTGTTTATTCAGATCTAATTCTTCTTTGCTTTCGTCTTCTTTCTTCACATCTTTATCTACGGTTACTAGTTTTACAGCTGCTCTTTTAATATCCTTATTTGTGTCATTTCCAACTGTAATTATTTCAGTAGCATTTTCTTCGAGCTTATTATTTTTCTCTTCTGATAACTTCTGCGTGTTCTTTTTTTTCGGATCGGAGTTTTTATAGATCTCTTTTTTGGACGATGGTTTTGTTTTTGCATCCACAGGTGTTTTGGTGTTCTTTTCATCTAATTGTTGAAGTTTGGTCGATGGTTTTGAAGTTTTTACTTCTAAATTTGAAGTGTCTTGTGTCTTCGGATCTGATGTGTCGTTCAATTCGATTATATCAAACATTGTACCTGTAAAAAATGCAGACAGAAAGTGAAAACACTTATAAATATACAGGGTGTACCAATCTTACGACAAACTTCGGTATATGGGTTATTTTAAGAGATATCCAAAAATGTTATTAACAAAAATAGTAGATGGGTTGAAGTTCCATATGATTTTTCAAATGGGAACCCCTGTATATTATACCGAATTCGGATTGGTTACATTTTTTTGAAGCTTTTGATATGAGGTTTTGCCACGTTATACAGAGTCCTTCAAAAGATATGGACACGTTTACAATAACATTTTTTGATATCTCTTAAAATAACCCATATACCGAAGTTTGTCGTAAGATTGGTACACCCTGTATATTTCATTGCAGAAATCAATGAATTCTTCATAAGAAATACATCCTACGTCCTTGATCAATGGGGATTTTTCTTGAAAAAAAATCAACTTTAAAAAACTTACCATTTTCTATAATACTGAACAACTGCCCTTGGCTAATAGCACTCGGGTACTCGATATCTTTTTCGTCAATATTAATGGTAGATTTAATCAGTTTCGGTTCCAAAGTGGTAGCGATGCTGCCAATAGTTGTAGAAGTTTGTGCAGTTTCGATTATAGGATTGACGCGTTCGGTAGTAACAGGCGTTGAAGAGGTAGTGCTGGTCTTAGCAATAGTCTTAACAGATTTAATACTTGTAGTTAAAATATTAGGTGTATTTGAATTCAATTCTGTTGGATCTAATGTTGATGTAACTTCTGTATCATAATTAGTAGCCGCTGTAAAATTTTTTTATTAATTTTAATTAAAAAAATTATAAATTTAAACTAACCAGTGAAAGTGTCAATAGTTGATGTGATTTTTTCGGTGCTATCTGTTGTTGAAGCACACAAAGTGTCTTCTGTTTCTCTTCGATGTCTTGTCGGCGTTCCGTAATCCATGTCGACAGTGTTAGAAGTCCAAATTTTCGTTATTTTGCTGTCACTTTGAGTGTACGAAACAGTAGGTGTTGTTATAGATGATTTGGTTGATCTATCTTCTAAATCTTCTTTGGAAATAGCGCAAGTTAGTTGTTTCAAGATTTCTTCTCGATCCTGCAATCAATTACATACGATAATTTACCAATTTTTGGTATTTTTTACTTTGATAGATGACCCACAATTATTAAGAGCAAAGTTTTCTAAGAGCGGTCGTGATTTTCACAACTTGACAAGTCAAAGAACAAACTCGCAATCACTTATCTTGTCGTGTTGATGCCTTCTTTTTCTTTGTCTCTTTCCAACTTCTTCTTTCTATATATTTTGTGTGGTTTTATTAGGGTCATTTTTATAAGGACAACACTGACGAGTGGCAATTTTCTTTTGTATAGTATAGAGGGATAATGCTTGTCTCAACGTAAAAAGCTCGAGATATATATATGTGGTAATTTGGAATTTCTTTTGTGCTTTTTAAGAGTGCGAGTTAATGAAACAAAATACTTTATTGGATATCTGATATTTACGAGAAGTTTTTTAAACTTACCGCATTTCCTTTACAAGCTATTCTCTTAGTACCGTCCAGACCGCAATCGGACGTCATCTCCAGGGAGGATTGTTCGGGGATGTAGAGGACGGTCAACGAAGGCAATTCAGTCAACAAGCATCCTTTGGGACCCATCGCCCACGAAGGAACTTTAAATAAGAAAAAAAAACATTTCTACTAATTCAAAATTTAATATATCATTGTGAAAAGCGGCACAAAACTGGGGTGCTCATAATTTTTCTCATTAATTAAAAATGTTTTGAGTTATTTTAGACCTCGGCGATTCTTTCCTGCGTAAAGTTTCATTTCATTTGCGTTTCTTTGGAAACTTCATCTTCATTTTCGTGGGCTGAGTAAAAAGGAATTAATTAAAATTAACGTCATAACTACTTTGTAACTTCCTTTTTGGTTGAGGATTTTTTATACAGGGTTATTTGTATAGAATACGCGCGTACTTAACTGTAAATCTAAAATGTTTCAAACAGGGTCTTTTAAAACTCGCCAAACGGTTTCACCGAATCACCTCTACTTTCGAGTGGAAGGAAACATTTTACGTTAGCTTAAAAATGCTAATTTTTGGTAACTTTTAATGAAACACTCCTGTTAATCAAGTAAAGTACTTTAAAATAACACACCAACTTTGAAAAAAAAACTTTTCAATTTTATGGTCGCTTTGTTATTTCAGAAAGAAGAGATCTGAAAATATATTTTGTATAGAAAGTAAAATCTCTAATTCGACTAAAAGAATCTTTTGATATTTGTATTTTATCACATCCTAACCAGACTCCATATAAATTTCTATTTGAGTTCACAATAGGGTACAAGCATAAATTTTGCTATTGGTGGGAATTGACGCTTTATCAGGTCTCCTAACACCTTGCATGCCTATTTTTTCAAAAAAATATAAACTTTACTTTTAAAACGACTTTAAAATTCATAAAATTTACGCTTTACGTCATAAAGATGGCTGCCCCATGGAGTGACGTCATTTGTTTACGTTCTTATTCGTGTATCACGCTCTGAGTTCTTGTGACCTAATTTGTTTCTGAAAGCTTAAAAAATGAATAAAGCCGAAGAAAAACTTTGTATTCCAAGTATTGCATTGTTCCAGTGTGTAAATCAACGTACACTTAAGAGAAGGGCATTACTTTTGTTTGTGAAGACCATTTTAATGTAAGTTTTAAAATATCCCCGGAAATATCGAATATTTATGTCCATTTTCCACTTTACGTTGACTTTTAGAAATAAAAAAAGCACACACAAACACGTAATGGTCTCAAACAAACATATAAATGATATTTTTACGTCGATGAAGCAATTAATAGTTGATTAAAATACAATATAAACACACAACTACACAGAACCTAATGCAATACCGGCCATATTGACATAAGTATAAAACACAAGAGATATGACATTACACGTATCATCGGTAGCGTTCGGAAATCCTCGGGTGCATTGAAATTTGAATTTTAATTTAGAATTTGGAAGTAATTCCCAATGGAAACTGGTTCATTTTCTATTATTAGTAATTTTTGATATCATATTTACTATTATAAATTAATATCCAAGCAAAATATGAAATATGAGTGTACTCTATTAGCTTGGCTAAATTATAACGCATTATATCATACGTACCCTACTAATAAAGGATTAAATCTTATACCAGTGGATTTCCCCAGTTCCGTGTAAACACAATCAATTATCGTTTGTGTAGCCACTACCTTAATTTTCCTCTATGGGTATGTATAACGTATAAATTTAAAAAAATTACTTACTTGGCATTTCGCATATAAATGATGCTACATCAGGCCCACCACACATTAACGTCTTCCATAAAAAGTCCTTAGCAGGATCTATAACGACACATTGAGAGTTTTTAGATAAAGGAATTGCTTCCTGCCAATGTCCTTCTCCTGACAACGGTTGCATACTGTTACTGTAAACAAACGAGTTAATATTATCAGTCAATATATTATACAGACTTACGTCCAAGTGAAGCTAGGTCTTTCAGAATTTCTCGATAAACCAATCCAAACATTATCTGTTATGTCCAATTCTTTGAGGTATGCTCTTATTGCATCGTATTGCGAGGTACTGTCAGCTGAAAAAAAAATCCTTTTTATAAATCTACAATATTTTTGAAGATACATTGTCAAATGAGAGACTAAAAACTTTTAAATCCGTTCCTGTATTTTTGTTTCAAAATAATAAATTCTCACGCCGCCCCTGTATAATAACTTGTGCAAATTTAAGCTACAGACAACCTGCCTAAATTTTTTGTCGCCAAGGTATTACTATTGGTCAATTAGTTACATCAATAAATTAACCAATCATATTGGTAGTTATTCATTTGTTTCTGTTGCTGTCAATTCCTCGATGTCAAGTCAAGCTTCAAATCGAATATGGCGGCATCAAAGCGTCGTGCTAATTTCATTTTCGGTAAATGTATAAAATGCAAGCGGTGTATTGTGTTTTTTTCATGCGAGTTATTATAAATAGACATAAATAAAATGTGAGAAAATAGTGAGCATTGCGTTTAGATAGTGAAATGGTATGGTTTGCAGCTGAGAAGCCAACGAGAGTCGGTAAGTTGTCTTACAATTTTTTGTTGTATATATGTTTTTATAATGAGTGGTATAAATTTGAAATGATAATTTGATATAAAAAAGTTAAATTACGAAGCTGCAATATAATATGAAGTGTTAGTAACATTTTTAATTCAAAAAATTGAAATTTCAAATATGATGCCGACGTTTTGAACTACCTCCTACCCTTCTACCATAGCGTAATACTAATAAGATAAATTATTTAATCAATTCTGGTTATATATTGTTAATTTGTAACTGTTTAAACATTGGGTAAAGTCTAAAAGCACTTTATTATTTTGATTTAGAGTGAAATAATTACTTGACATTGAAATTTTGCTTGGTATGTAGTTCCACCATTCCACCGCCAGGGGGCGTATGAATACATATACTTACATGAAGACATTTACTAATATTTCTAGGTTTAATTTGTAAATGTTTCTATATTATTGTTCAACTTCCCTATTGCGGAGACAATGAAAATGTTTAGTATTATTCTAGCTTTACGGACAAATTTATCATCATATATATAATGTCGGTTCCAAACGGCTTAGAGTAGTTGCAATTTTGTTGTAATAACTTAGCGAGTATTTCGAAATAGGTCATGCTTATAATTCTACTTCGTAGATTGTGTTTAAGAATTTTTTCCGTCGGAATATGCTATTAACGTTCTCAAAATTAGACAAAATCATACATCTTATACATTATATTATTTACGTTGACAGTTAGTTACCTGTGGTGTAGGCAACCAAACATACATTTTAAATTTTTTCGATTCTCATTTCCTTTCAAAAATATATTCAACAAAATGTATTCAGTGGCATTTATCAACTGTCTCTGTAGCAAGCGGAATGCAGATACGGTCTAAAATATACATTTGGATATTTTGAATGGAAAATAATTCAATGGTAAGCTGCTTAAAGAGGTATTTGCTTTTTCCGGAGAATGTAAAATGTTTTCTTCACTTCTATACAAGTCAATTTTGATGGCATCTGTGAAAACAGACGAGCGATTTTTATTAATACTAAATGTGATGTGACTGTATTAGGTGGTAGGAATTTATTTGTAAAAAATTTCATTCAACATGGGCGTACGATACTATTTTTAAAAAGGGGTCCATATGCCTTAAGTTTTTTGTTTATAAACCGATTTCAATCTCAAAACTGTTCGATCCATCTCGGTATTTGAACGAGATTATGAAATATCTTAGAAATGGTAATAGATACATGGAAGAATAATTAATTGGGAAGAAAAGGGACTCTCATAGCAACGGAGCCCAGTCATAGATCCATTAGACAAGTCCATTAAAACTGTTTGATCTTAATTATTTCATTAAAAGTATAGAGTTGCCTGTTCTGTTAAATAATAATTCTAGACATGCCCTTTTCGTAAAAGGGGCGAGGATGTACAACAATTATTTTTAATTTCCCAATTTTTACGAAAACAAATATGACTTTATTAAAATGACAGCACAACCAACCCTTTTTTGTTCACTTAACACTCTGCTACCTTCCCTGAAATAAATCCGAAAACCGCCTTTATGACAAAATTTGATATCGTAATATTTGCCGGGTGGGGTGCCATTACATAAAGGGGTTGTAGACGGCTATTAGCTAGCACGATTGTGCCGAAATGACAAATTGATTTTAGGGACAATGAAAAAATATGTCGAGAAAAAATTTTATAAATTTTTTTTCGGCGAAAACGATCTGATGATATTGTCCGATGTTTGGCGTGTTTAAATATCTTGTTGGAAGGTTGGTAATGGATAAATTTGATAATATTTCATCAAGTATGAACCAAACGAGTTTTTGCTTTGCCTTAAATGTGCTGTAATGATGATTGATGAATTTTATTTGACGTGTTCGTTTTTAAATGTTCGACAAACAACCAACATTGGTTTTTCTATAGGGTTTTGTAGAATTAGGGTAGAAATTTCTGATGAATATTTTTGTTTAATCAAAAAAACGTTATTCGCAATTCTACTTTGACGGGTTTTGCTCTATAAATAAAAGCGAAAAACAAATTAAAAACAAGTTTATGCATCCTCCAGAATCCAGACCGCAAGCAATTAGAACCATCCGCCCTTTTATCCGGAAGACATCCCGAAAGTCAATTATAACTCCGTCGGTTTCGAACAGTAGACACAGTAAAAGCGGAGCCCACACATACATAGGGCAGTGATTAATAAACCCTACGTATACCCTCGACCCAATTCACGAGAGACAGCAATAGCTGGGATTCGATGGGTTAAATATTTTGGGATGGGATAGATTTGGTCCTTCGAGCCGGATGAGATTTACAATGATCTTTGAGAAGAGTGAATGTGCTGATAAGTAAAATTTTTAGGACAATCTGTATAAAATCCTTTCCTTTTCGTATCTCCTTTCCGATATAGACAATATCTTGAAGGGATTCCATTCATTGGGGAAGATAAATTAGGAAATCAAATTTTCCCCCGACTCATTTTATAAATTGGGAGAATTGATCGAATTTCCTTAGAATTGGCGTAGGTATTTCGGCGCATATTCTTGATTAAACGATATTTCGGCTTCCGTTATTTTTCATTTAGATTGGATTTTTTTTTATAATTGAAGTATCGGATTCACCCTCGTAAATTCATTATTAGAATTATACAATATGTCCCCCTAAGTTCCCCCTAAGATCATTGTTTTTGCGTGAGCATTAATAGATATTTACGTAATTAGTTATGAAAAGAGCGATATTGTTCAACAAGCGTAATATTTGCCAAAACGAGCGCTAGCGAGTTCTGCAAATTACGCGTGTTGAACAATGTCGCTCTCTTCATAACGTGTTTACGTACAACGTTTTATCTAATTCCGCGCTTTCATAATATTCAATAAAATCTTCAATTACAATGATAATATTGAAGTGGAATCAAATGGTGTTAGAAGTATTGTTACTATGATGTATTCACCCAGAAAATTGACTTACTTTAAATAACTGTGTCCTGAATAATCTTTTCAATGTTTATAAATCTCAAAATACTATTGAATTAAAATAATGGGTTAATTGTACAGTTTAAATAATGAAATAATTGTCAGTTTTGACAGTACCTACCTAATTAATAAATTATTCTTTGAAACTCATGTGGTATCTCTATGTTGAAACATAAACA
>CAJUYG010000368.1:92381-112335 GCA_910591675.1 Galerucella calmariensis | reverse complement strand
TCTTTCGTATTCCATATCCAAAAATCGCTGACAATCGATAAGAGGGTAGAAAAAATTGAAAAATAGGAATTTTCAAAAAAAAACTACAACACTCTTTTTATTACTGTGTTGCCAAATATCGATGTCTCGCGTTTAAATTTCAAAGGAAAAAAATTAATCTGACAGATTATTTCGAGAATAAATGAAAAAGTGGGAATTCGTAAACCAGTGTGCAGGAACCATCAACCATCATTATTTTCTCCGGGTATATTTGTAATCTCACATTTTGCTAACCCCTGTGCCTTCTGAACCCTCACTATGAGAGCGGTTTTGACTATAGCTCTGTTCAGTTGGATAATAATGATAACGTATATCGATTGGAACTAATATTTGCCTGGTGTGCTCGCGGTCAATTAAAGGTGTAACATCACGGAAATGAGTGAAATTGTGTTAAGCCCACATCCATGCATATATCCGCTTAGATATGAAACCAAATTCACAGCACACGTTACATCAACAACCCTAATTTGTAAATTTTTAACACGTCCAGCAAAATATTTAACAAATTACCGCATGCTTATGCTGCATACTCTAGCGTATTAAAATCTCTCGGGTCGTGTAGCATTATTTCAACTTTTTTCCGTAATTACATGACATTTGATACGGTTCCGTGGCGTCAAAACATGTTTTCTTGCTCTCGTTAGCAAATCACTTCATAAATATAACCCCCGGAGATGTTGCAATGTCGTAACATGCTAGGTAAATCGTATTTTTTCCTTGTGCCTGTGAAGTTCGGGTTTTGAGAATAGAAAAGACAAATCTGTGGAGAAAGAGAAGTAAGAGACGAGCCGTATATCGGTGGTAGGTTATGTTCCGGGGCCAAGTATGCTAATATGGATTACATACACATATATACGTCGAAACGGGATTTCATTTCCCTCGTGAACAAACAAGGAGATACCATAAACGTGCCCGGGAAAATCATATTCTTTTTACATATTGATATGGAATATGATTATGTTTTAAAATAACCGAAAAGGAATATAGGGTTGTTTTGACGCTTAATATGGAGATTCCGATAATTTGTATTTTTTTTGCAGCCATTTTAAAGTTGGAACAACTTCATTTTTATTCCCTTTTATATGTCTGTATCGCAAAATAATATGTATCTAGTACGTCTATGATTGTATACAATTTCACTCTTCTCGAGATTGTGTATCAGTCCTCTTCAACTAGCAATTGCATCCTGGAAAATCATGACATGACAAATTCTCCATATATATAAATGTGGATAGTGGAAACTCAATTTCCCAGGTAAATCTTTTTGCGAGGAAATAAGGTTTACATATAAGGTAGGTAAAGTTATTTAGCTCACTATATACATGAGCGTCGTAAATTTGAAAAAAATATTTTTATATCGTGTAAAATTTCTGTTAAAAACCACATTATCACTTGATTCAGAATTATTTCACCGGTAAACTGTCTTGTTCATCCCCTTATACTTGTTTCAAAGTCCAGTGATTAGTTAGCAAGGCAGAATAGGGAGGAAAAAAGTCATTTCATTTTAAAACACCCTCTTACGATTATGATAATGACCGTGAAACCATAAAAAACCGGACATGCTGAACGGGCTTGTAAAGGTTCACTTTTGTGGGTGTGCGGAATGGCTTTGAATCACCTATATAGTGGGGCGCTTTTAGAAGTTTACAGAAATACGAAAAATTTTCTTAAAATTGGCGTATCTCTTTCATTTTTCATTTAGATTGGATTTTTTGTTCTAATTGAAGTATCGGAAGCACCCTCGTAATTTCATTATTAGAATTACGTAATTTCGTGTGCGCTCTTTTTTGGGTTATAAAAAAATAGATGACTAGGTCATGGTAACAAAATTTAACTAAGTATGGGAAATATTTAAAAAGTTAATTGGAAAGTCGACCTCGGAAAAGTGGAAAATTTCAATGGATAGAAAAAGTTTAATATTATTTTGTGTATTTATATTCACTATCTGTTCACTCACTGTATACTGAAACTGTTTACCGATTCACTGTATACTGAACAACTCCCCGACTCACTCATAAACCCGCGTATATATAGTCCTTCGCAACTCTAGCACCTTCTTGAATATACCACCTCGGCGTATACTTTATAATTCGAGAACATTCGTGAATGAACCATTGTATTGCCTTGTACGCTTCTGAATATTACTTGCTAAAGAACCTTTCTAGAAAGGTCGCATTCATAGTTTGCGACAGGACCGGCTTCTGAATCAGTGAGTTCGTAACAATAATATACGAACGAAGCATATTTTCCTTTTCCCAAATATTTCACATTTTGATTGATATATTCCTTTTCGTTTTACACTCTGTTATTTTTGTTTTGTCCTTTTTCCACACATAAAAGTTGTGGCGACGACCGTCCCAGTAGTATAGCTCCAAATTTATTATCTAACAACAGAAAGAAAATGTTCAGCAAGGGCAAAAAGGGTCTAAGAACCTCTGCTGAATAATTTATTTCTTACATTGAACAGACACAAAAAAATTGTTAATAATAGAACAATATTTAGTTATTTTCCTATATAAAATTTCCAGTTTCACCAATGACAGGGTAAATGGAAAAGTGCCAGAGAGTCAAGGATATAAAAATTTTCTTTACTTTTTTTGTATTTTTCCTATATCTGCGATTTGCAAACGCTTTTTCCACATTCCCTCGTTGTTTATGTGACAATTTGATTGATACGGAATAAAAATTTTATTTATAGCAATAGTGGGATAAAAACCTACACCTAAAGAGCGCTTAACAAGGTTTGACAGGGCATTTGGCCTTAAAGATTTGAGATAGTAAACAATACAGGTACGTAGTCGTAAACCACTTATGGAATAAAATTCTTTATGTCATTATTTTAGAAAATTATAAAAAATGCCGAGACACGTCAACTTTTGAATTGAGTTGTGCGTTATGTAAACATAAATGTAAATGTACAGGGTGATTCACGCAAGTATGCCATAGTCGGTGTTTTTATTTTAAAGAAACACCCTGTATATTTGCATATTTTTGAAATCCTCTTAATGAACCGATTCCTACAAACTAAATAATGAATTATACAGGGTGAAGTTTTTAATTTTACAGTTATTAAACACATAGGTACATAAAATACCTGATGTATTTGTTTAAACTTTGTTTAAAGTTTGAGGTGAAATATTCCGTATTTCTGTACTTATCCTGTCTTTAAGGTCTACAATGCTAGTTGGTTGTGTTGCATATACTTTGTTCTTGAGATAACCCCACAGAAAAAAATCTAACGGCGTAAGGTCTGGCTATCTAGCTGGCCACTCAATAGTACCTCTTCATCCAATCCATTTATTGGGGAATATTTCATCTAAATAAGTTCTTACCATTAAAGCATAATGGGGTGTTGCCCCGTCTTGCTGGAACCAAACATTTTCATTCGGTAAGCTAGGATCTATTGCGTTGGGATATAAGCTTGCCAACGCAGGAATAACTTCATTCCTAAGCATATTTAAATATTTTTCAGCTGTCAAATTTCCATCTATAAATATAGGACCAATAATATGGTCGCCTATGATACCGGCCCAAACGTTCACCTTTTGAGGGTACTGTGTATGTGTCTCACGCATCCAATTAGGATTCTCTGCTGACCAATATATCTACAGTTCTGTCGGTTTACCTCTCCATTCAATGTGAATGTTGATTCGTCAGAAAAAAGAATGGTACCAAGAGCTATCTCATTTCTGTTCAGCTTATTCATCAATCTTTCGCAGTAATCCATTCTACGATCTGGATCGTCTTCTGTTAACTCCTGAACAAAAGTTAATTTGTAGGGATGAAGTTTTTCTTTATGAAGACATCTTAGAACAGTTGTATGACTAACATTATTTTCACGGGCAATTTGACGTGTACTTGAAGTTGGATATTTAGCTTTCTTCTACTAATATTTCATTTATTCTCCATGACCATTTCTTTTTATGTGTCAATATTCGCCTAAGATGTCCATTAGAACCGATGGGCAATTTTTTTTCATACACATCCTCTCTGATTTATCAAATAGATAGTGGACCCTTTTTTTATTTGAAAACCAGATTCAAGATATTCTAAAAGGTTTTTTTTTCAAACGACTTCATCTGATTTTTCTGTCACATAAATCTTCGCGAAATATTAACTTATATGACCTCGTTTAACTACAAATATCGTCAAAATGGGGGAGGTTTTGTAAAATATTGAGTTAAAGATTTTTTTGAAAGAAAAATATCATAAAACAAGCTAAATCGTTTGAAAATATGCTCCTATAAATTTTATTCATAAAGACACGCATTTAAAAATCATATTTTTGTCTCTATAAATACGATTTTTCGTATTTCGTATATGTACATGACTATGTTGTCGTCGCCGTCCCCGTTGCCAATGACGGTAGCCGGTAAATAGCTACTGCCGCCGCCGATGATGCCGCCGATCGATAGCTTTTAGTGTAGTTGGCTCTCGCAGAGACCGAATAGACAATACTGAAGGCAAACCACACCGATATAATATACAGTGTGGATTAGTCAAATGGAATTATTTTTCGAATGAAATTTTAAAATAATAGAAGCTCTTACCCGTCACTAAATAACTGTGATGGAATTGACAAACAGCGTCTGCTTCGTACCAAGAGATGCGATCCCGGAAATAGCGGTAAAACACCGGAAATCCTTCTTCGGGAAGCACCCAAGTGTTGCTGATGTTCACCTGAAAGAAAAATAAAACCGAATGTAAAGGAAAATTTGTACAAACATAAAATTTTCATTCAAGTTTGAAAAATAAATTTAAAAATTTGGTGGGTGCGCTCAAATACCGCGCTACCTTTTTTATTACTATAATGTACAGTTCTTGAATGTCCAATTTGTATAATGCTACAGTTTCCCTTTTTAAATATACGATGCTGTTATAAGTAGATGTTGCCAGTCGGACTCCCTCATGAAGGGTACTGTACCATTATCTATAATAATGAATATTCTGCTAAATATTTCAAACGTCTACCTATTGTCGTTATTAATATCAAGCAGAATAATTATTTAAAAATAAAATTAACAATTAGAAAAAAAAAATCTTCACGGGGAATCGAACCCGGGTCTACCGCGTGAGAGTCTGGTTTGCTTACTACTCGACCACCGAGGAATATGCAAATTGTTTATCTATAACGACAGATGTATTACATAATTTTTGATTAAAAGGAACTAAAGTTCCTACCGTGTGTCTCGCGACACCTACCTTTTTTTTAGTTAGAAAAGTACTTATTTAACGGAATTTATCTTAGATACTGGTAGAAATTGCCAGATGATATCTTTAACATATACGTTGACCCAAATTTTGACACCCTCAAACAAAAAAGGGGACAAAATATAGAAAGTTAAAATGTAACGTGATAAATTCGTTGGTAGCAGCCAAACGAGGTGTAATTTTTCATGTTTTGTCTCTTTTTTTCACTACAAAAAGTCAGTCAGTATATACAGGGTGTCCCACGACGATTAAGACATGTAATATATCAGAATTTTTTAACTTACAATCCTTTTAATACCTTTAGCTCTTGAGTTAATCACTTCAGACCCCAAGTGTGCTAGTTAGTTGGAATTGTTTTATCGGGAGGAACACACAAATATACAGGTTGTCCCATTAATAATTCTGAATGCGACGTCACGTGACCAAAAACAAATACCTCATTGGGAAACACGATAACAAGAAAAGATGCAACATTTGCTCTAATTTACAACCCCAAAATTATAATTATCTACTACTGCCCAATTCTGATATATTACTTGTCTTAATCGTCGTGGCACACCCTGTATATGAGACACAATTTACTCTATCTCTTACATGTGTTTGTCGTCTATTCTCTACGTAAATTAAATTATTTTTGATGCAACCTCGTCTCGTTCACACACATTCGGAATGAATATGTTTGGTAACATTTTCTCTTTTGTATCTTTTTGTACCTCTAAAGAGAAACTCCAAAGTCGAAACTTCAAGTTGCCATTAAAGAAAATCTCGTAGAGTGTGAATACTCGTGAGATTTCCACCATCTCGGTCAATTATAATCGAATTTTCTTGATGTTCCCGTCGATTCAGGATATTCTCGGTATATTCTTCTTTCCGTTTCGGTTTACTTTGAAAATTCCAAAAGTGATTGGATGGCGAAAAAATTTCGACTCGTTTTATGTTGGTAGATATATACACTGTGTTATTTATAAGATGCGACATGGGGATTCCTGTACAAAACTGTCAAACGGGAGCTAACTTTTTTACCAAAAAGCGTTCATGAAAAATAATAACAGATTTGGAAAGGTCATTGAAAAATAAGTTCATAATGTACTCTTAATTTTCCTAAATTCGCTCTGGTTTGATGAAAAAATGGATAGTTATGTTTGAAAAAAGGCGAACTCCATTTTCATACTTTTAACCGCCTGGGAAATAGCTACACGGTTAGGTGCACCAAAAGAAACACCACGGGTAATAAAATTCACATCCTTAACGGATAGTAGACAAGCACTACTAGTCCTGAACAGACCACGTATCACATCAGGCCTAGTACTGGAGTGTCACCTGTCCCTGATCGATCTGTAGCAACAACGAACTCACTCTAGGTTGGATCAAGGGCCACAGTAAATCGAAAGGAAGGCAGCCTCTCAAAAACTCTTGGGACCTGGCACTTTCATAGGTCTGTCGACGTCGGCTATGATTGACCTAATAAACGAACACACCCTTTAAAAGTTTAAGGGTATAGATGGGACGATGCAGAAGGTTGCAGGCTTGCCAAGGAACTGCTGCAGCATCCAGACAGCAATGAGGGAGCTTACTTTCGGCGACGTTATCGCCTACTTCAAAGAAGTAGACTGGATAACGAGCTAGAAGGAAGTCTGAACCTCAGAAGGATGCACAATGGGCCAATTGTGGCCTAAGTGCTGTGGGGTCACCCACACTCAAAATCTTACAGGTACAGAAAATTTGAAAGTTAAACCTGGAGTATGGCGGTTCGATTCGCCGCTGTGGTGATTTTTTTTCCTTTTTGTTTTCAGAATTAAAATAAAAATTCCCAAAAGGAATTACTATACCCCAAATATTAACTAAACGATCTAGATTTTCGTAATTAACATCCTTTGATACACTCTTTTTTGTGGAATCTGTTCATCATTAACTACGTGAGAGAGAAATTTTGTCGCTCGTCATTTTTTTAAATTGAGTCGCAAGAAAAAGAAGTAAATTTAATATTTGACTTGGTATATATAAAGTCACTCCTCTGTCTGTGTAATATCCAGGTTGGCGTGATATAATAGAAGATGAAAATTCTACATCCAAAGCTCTACATCTTAATTCTCATCTACTTCGTCTTTATAGCGTTCTCGGGCGTGACGATGTTCATTAGGTAACACAAAAACGACGAAGCCGAGACAGAAAAAAAAATGTCGAGATTTCTATAGCTACAAGAGAAGTGACAGATATAAAAATGGAAAGGAAAAAGGCGTTTTTTGGAAACGAAAAAGGTAGAACGTGTCGCTTGACACAGGGTAGGAACTTTAGTTCCTTTTAAGCAAAAATTATGTAATTCATCTGACCGTATAGATAAACAAATTGCATATTTCTCGGTGGTCGAGTAGTAAGCAAACCAGACTCTCGCGCGGTAGACCCGGGTTCGATTCCCCGTGTTTTTTTTATTGTTAATTTTATTTTTAAATAATTATTCTGCTTGATATTAATAACGACAATAGGTAGACGTTTGAAATATTTAGCAGAATATTCATTATTATAGATAATGGGACGGTATATTTAAAAAGGGAAAACGTAGCATTATACAAATTGGACATTCAAGAACTGTACGTTTACCACAAAAAAATTAGTGGAAACGTAAAATTGAATTGTTAAATGTTTAATTTGAAGTTATATTACAGTTTATAGAAATTTTTATTTTCTAGATTTTTTCTTAAGTGGGTCGTAGACGAAATATGCTGTTCGACTCGTGTGGATTGTCCATATCGCACTTGAAAGATTAAGCTTCGTCCTCGTGCGATATGGCCATCATATCGACACTAGTTGCACAAACTACTATTTCTATCAAAATATGCCCTTTTACATTTAAAAACAAGCTGCCAAATGTCAAACATAACCTGACGTAAAGAACTAAAGTTCCAAAAATAATTTATAATAAAGGTCATTTTAGATTAGAGAATTTTTTGTGCAATATTTAGTCCAAGTTTTGGAACAATATTTGGAATTCTTGTGTGGAATATTGGCCAACTGTTTTGAGCTATTTTAGACTATTCCAATTTATTGTAGGCCAGACGATAGGGCCGTATTGCTAATTACTTGTAGTTGTTACCCCTATCGTCTGGCCTATAGGACCTGGACCTGAAATCTCGCTATTGCTATTTTCTTGTTATGTCTCAGCAATGTTCATTCTTTCAAAGAAATAGCGACAGTCCGTCCAATACCTTTGATTCATTGCCTTTGATTAGATTCCAACTGAGAATAAGACCGGAATCTTACTCTATATTCTATATATATGTCGTTATTACATCTTTGGTAGCTCCGGGGCATTTCTCATCTTGGAGAGTTGGGAATTGTCTCTGAAGGAAAAAAATAAGGGAGAATTCACTCAAAAGCTTCAAGGGTGTTGTTTGAGTTCTTTCGGGAATATGATATTAGTTTCTCTAAATTTCAAAGAAAGGGGAGATAAGAAAACAGATGTAAGACGTGATATGCTCTCGGTAAAAATTTATATTAATTTTTTTTTTAACTTTCAGTGCAGTGAGGTTTTTGTTCAATAAAGGACCATCAACTATCCCTGGTTTTTAGCTTAGTAAAGTGAAGGGAAATACACTTTGGGCAGTGTATATTTAAAAAAACAACGACTAAATGACTAAACTAACCCCTGAAATGGGTTGAAAGTTGACTTGATTTTTATATAAATGACTGGAAACATTAATTGCACAATATAGTAGACGTGATTTTGGTTTATCCTTTTTTTTTCTGCAGTTACCTCTTTGGTTAAATTGTCTTTTCCAAATATATCTCACTCCCCAAAGCTATCATATTTTTGGAACTTTAGTTCATTAAGTCAGGTTAGGTTTGAGCGACCGAGGGTCGCGACGCAAAAGATCTGACCGTTACGTTACGTTGCTTCGTTATGTGCCTTGCTTGCGAGCGTGTGCTCTCTCCTGAGTCTCTCTCCTTTACGAAGCAGCGATTCATATGATTCGGCCGGGAATCGAACCCGGGCCGCCCGCGTGGAAGGCGAGCATTCTACCACTAAACCACAGATGCTATATTAAAATTCTATGCAAAGCTGGTATTCGCAGTGCTGGTGATCTACTTGAATTTGTTCGGATAAATTTTTACTATTATTTCCATATTTTTTTGTACGATTGATCTTTTTTGTTTATTTAGAAATTTAAATTATTTTATTTGGAATTTATTTCAATACGATCGCGCAAAAAATGGTATAAGCATCTCGAACGTTAAGGGTAATTACAACGTGCATGTAGATTCCTCTCGTAAAATTGGACAAAATGATATATGAGGATTAAGGGGTCTAGCACATTTACTTTTCGAAATACAGGGTGTTGAAATTTTTAAAACTTGAATGTTTTAATTCGATAACTTTGAAGGGATGGATAAATTGATTTGACATTTGGCAGGTTGTTTTTAAATGTAAAAAGGCATATTTTGATAGAAATAGTAGTTTGTGCAACTAGTGTGGATATGATGGCCATATCGCACGAGGACGAAGTTGCTCAATCGTTCAAGTGCGATATGGACAATCCATACGAGTCGAACAGCATATTTTTTCTACGATCCACTTAAGAAAAAATCTAGAAAATAAAAATTTGTATAAACTGTAATATAACTTCAAATTGAAAATTCAACAGTTCAATTTTATGTTTCCATTAATTTTTTTGTGATAAACGTACAGTTCTTGAATGTCCAATTTGTATAATGCTACGGTTTCCCTTTTTAAATATACGATACTGTTATAAGTAGATGTTGCCAGTCGGACACCCTCATGAAGGGTACCATACCATTATCTATAATAATGAATATTCTGCTAAATATTTCAAACATCTACCTGTTGTCGTTATTAAAATCAAGCAGAATAATTATTTAAAAATAAAATTAACAATTAGAAAAAAACCTTCTTCACGGGGAATCGAACCCGGGTCTACCGCGTGAGAGTCTGTTTTGCTTACTACTCGACCACCGAGGAATATGCAAATTGTTTATCTATAACGTCAGATGAATTACATAATTTTTGCTTAAAAGGAACTAAAGTTCCTACTGTGTGTCCCGCGACACGTTCTACCTTTTTTTTCAAGTTTACACTGAGAAAAATGTTGAAATCCTGAATACTTTGATATAGAAACGCGTAAAAAATAAATAAAATGTACTAAAAGCTTTATCCTTTGTTTCAATTTTCGTATATTGTATCATCAATCGACATTCCCAATTTAATTAAAAACATTTTCCAATAAGTTATTTAATGAAAAAACATCCGATCGTTTTATTGATTTCAGACGCTGTATTATTCCGAGTATAATGAAATAAAAACTCTTAAAATATTCACAAAGATCGATACTCTAAAAAGTGGAAAAAAAGTTATAATTTCAAACCACCCCGAAATGTTTGTTTATCCACCTCGTATTTCCAACCCTATACCTTTTATCATGTCGACCAATCCCCTAATATTTACTTTCATCAATAAATTATCGGTAATGTCGTACCCTTTTCTTTTGTTTAATCTCTTATCATAAAAAAAACCTCCCCCAAAGGCTCGAATTCTCATCAATAATACGGGACAATTTTTTTTCTCTCTACTTACCGCTCTGGCTCTTGAAAAATGTATAAAGCTCGCCAAGACGTGAAGAACGAGTAGAGCCCTTTGCAGGGTCATTTTACGTATCGTTTTCGAAACGCGATCTCGAACGACTGAACAACGGAAAGCAGCCGCAGCTTTTCCAAACTTGACGTGGCCCAAGCGCAGGAAAACGACGAAAAGCTCAGATAGAGGGCACCACCTAACGGGGGTAATGAAAAGGGAACGACTATTAATATAGAAGGGTTAGGAACTTTGATATTTCAATTAGATTAATCTAAGTTGCAATAACTTAAATTTTTGCTCTTTTGTTAATGTCGAGTAAACGAAAATCTTGTTGAGAGCAGGTTAAAAAAAGGGCGATCCTTCTACAAAAGAAAATTCCTCGTTAAATCATTTTAAATCCTTACGGTAAAAAGTTATAAGGTCTCGGTGATAATAGAGACGTTTTTGTCGAGTCGATTGGGTCTTGATAGGATTTTTCAGAAAATTGAGCAAATCTATGGGTAATCGTCAGTATGGAAAATTGAACAAACTGCGCTTGCGTGTCATAACGTTGAAAAGCACAAGGCAATATCAGCTGTGGTTCCAAATTGATGTTTAGATAGAGAAGGAATATACAGATGCGCAAAGCGATTTCAATATAGTATGGGAGATAAATACAGAAATTTAAGTTTTTGTAAACTTCTCTACGAATGGTAACAGGTGACGTAATAGTAATAGATGACGTCACAGTGCCACTCTGGCCAATAATTTTATGGCAAGTGATATCTCGTTTGAAAGGCATTGACATTGGCTATATAGCCATATTGATTTTGTTTGGGCTTACACTAATTTTGACGGATAAATTAAATAAATACCAAAATTATTATTTCACATTTAAATATTGAAGATTTTTCAGTCCGCCTCTGGTTAGTTTACATAGGCAACATGGTACGTACTCAAGCCGACAAAGTAGCAGCTATATTAATAATTGGTGAATCTAGAAAGAATCTCCATGAAGCGGAACGTTTATTTAATGAGAGATACCCAGATCGCCCTATCTCGAGAACTTATTTGAGGGAGCTTCTTCACAAGTTTGAAGCAACAGGTAGTGTTCAAGATGCCAAACGATCTGGTCGAACAAGCCATCATTTCCTATCGTGCTTCTTCATTATAAGTTTCTATTCAAAATTGTAATAATAATTTCACGTGAAGAACTCTAAATCATTGTGAAAAGTCCTACTTTGCCACCATACTAATGTTTATATTAGGAATCCCGCTGGCGTTTAAGATTTTCTGGATAAGCATATACCTACACACAAGCCAAATTCACCTGTATTTTGAATGCCAGACAGATGAGAGCTTATTCAAAATATTTTCTTGGATTCTTCAACATTATACAAAATACCATAAGCGATTCTGAGCAGTGTCGTTTTTACAAAACAAATCATGTGTTAATAAATGAAAGTTTAATAGTGTGACGAATTTTCGAAACCCCCACGATGAGTGCTGTGTGGAGAATGGACAGGAGGCTTTTGATTGTCGATGTTTTTAAAATAGAATTTTAAATTTATTTGTGGATCGAGTTGAGGTGAGGGAATTTTCGAAATACTAACGTTTGACCTATATTATGATATTTTAGATTTAATGAAAAAATTGATAAATTTAATCCGAAAGAAGTTGAATTATCTCGTTTAATAGACATCTTATTATCTTGAGCTAACAATCGGAATCAACATATTATCAGTGATTTTAACCAAGATAACAATAATTGGATAAACATAGAAGTAGATACAATATAACTAGAAAATATCTCTAATTAACTGTAAAATCTTATTGATAATCTTTTGGTAAACTAAGGCAGTTTACAAAGCCTACAAATAAAATGATAAAAGGATGTTAAAAGTTCATGGATCTTTGCTTTTCGAATAGATATTTTTTATATTTTTCGATTTAACCTTGTAAGTATACAATAAAGTTAATATTTTGATCAAATTTTTAATAGGCCAGTTGCTATGGGTCATTTTAGACCAAAAGCACAAGTAATTAGCAGTACCTTGAAGTATGTAGATTAATATAAAAAAAGTTTACCAGTCTATTGATTTCCCAAATTAGAAAAAAAAAAAATGAAACAACTTTTTTTTTTCGAAATTTTTCAATAATTCACGCTGGGAGGAAGGTGGAGGAGGCACTGGAGTGGCACTGTGACGTCATCTATTACTATTACGTCACCTGTTACCACTCGTAGAGAAGTTTACAACACTTTATTTTAGATTTAGTTTAGATTTTTTCTCCTAATTTGGGAAAACGATAGACTTTGTATATTAATCTACATACTTTAAAATACTTATGAAAAAAAAATCAGCCGTATTGCTAATTACTTGTAGTTGTTACCCCTATCGTCTGGCCTATTATAAATGCAATAGAAATTTTAACATTCTCCGTGGACCGTCAACTAACCATTTGAACTCGTCCTTGTGGTGTGAATGTTTTTTTATGAAAAAAATGGTAATTATTTGAAGGTTACACCGGTCGCCTTTGTTTATAGCATAAAAATAACAACACTGTTACGAGCGGAATGAAATAAATACGAAATTAACGTAAAGTGCACGGTTTTTATACATTTCCTTGATAAACTTGGACTAAATAGAACACGATTGTATGTAGTGGGGATTAATATTCTTATCAGAGCTAGTACACCAAACACAATGTAATCTTAAATCATTTATTATAAATCTGTTTGCCAAAACCCTCGACATATTCGCCAGTATAATATCCACGCGTTTTAAAAAGTGGACACTCGATGTTTCAGTCAGTCGAAATACACTCACTTTGTAAGCTATTTTGAAAACAACTCTTAATTACCACGTGGTGTTGTTACCGTTAAAATTTCTAATTGGAATATTCGCTTTCTACTGTTTTTTAAAAGTGTTTATTGCTGTCAACCAGTGTTTTAGAGGAAAACTTTTGATGCTGCTATTTTTTTAAATATTAAATATTTTAAGGTTAGTTATTTGTGTTTGTTATTATTAGTTTTTCTTTGTTTCAAAATGTATTTTTATATGCATCAGGTGGGTGAATTTGATGGATATTCTTGGACGTCCTTTACTTTCTTACGTTCGACGACCTGGAAAATCTCTTTCTGTAGTTGACACTTTATGTCAACTTGTACTAGAAGCTGTGTAAACATTTGTTTGTCATAAATTTAGTCAGGGACAGATTTTATTCATCATATGAATACACGTGGGTGAAATTTTACTATCTGTGGTACTTACTTATTCTTTGAGTGTGTTTTTTGATCAAATCCTTGGATACGAGATTAATTTTAAATCTTCAAAGATAAAATTTTCGTTAAAATGGATTAAAACCTAGTTAGATTTGAATTAGTTCACTTTTAGGTACAGAATTTTTCTGCTTTTGCTAAATAAAGAAAAAGAGCTAAAGGATCATCAGCTGAAGGTTCTTAAACAAATTTTTTTTTGCAGTAGCAATAGTGATGGGCTCAATATAGTTTTCAACTTCACTCTTAGACCCATAGCTAGATCAGAAAACCTTTTTTTCCATACTCCTTTTTTGCCCTCCACAACATTTTATGCTTCTGGTTTGAGTTTTATTAAAAATAGAGCCTCTGTCCTATTATTTACATTATATCGAGGTCTTATCAAACAGTTCTTAATAGCATATACTTTCTTTCTGTCTTCTTGGACAAACGAAATCTGCATATTTCTAATTAAAAATAATAATATACCTATAGTTTTATAATGTTGGTACATCTTCCTTGTAGCTCCTTTGGTCCTATTTCCCGGAGGAATTTTAGGATGTTTGCAGGCTTCAACTTGGGTTCTATCCAATAATCTCCCTGGTGCTGTGCTCAAGGATTCTAAAGTGCTGTGCAGTTGAAAAGTATGTGGATTGAGATTTCTTCTTTCATGCCACAAAATCTGCAATCTTCTTCTCTACTATTTTGAGCTTTTTCAGGTGCCCATTCAGGCGACAATGTCCCGTTAGGATCCCTGATAAAACTCTTAGCGCAATTTTACTTTGACTTATGCATTAATTTGATCTCAACAGGTTGTAGTCACCCAGAAGAGTCTTTGATTGTATAAGCCTTACTAGATCTTTCCAATGGTCAGATCTTTTCTCTTTCTCGGCTCTACCTATTTCTTCCAATATTACATTGGGGCTGGTTCCGCAAAAGGGTTCAGGCCCCCAGAAAGATATTTCGACCCCTCTCATCTGATATTTCATTTCCTTCTTTTTCAGTGTGTCCTGGAATCCATAGTAAGGTGACTTTATTGTTCTCGCCTAGCTCATTGAGTTTTTCTAGGCATTCCCACACCATTTTGGAACTGATTACACAAGAGCTCAGTGCTTTAATGGCTGCTTGACTATCCGACATTATGATAATCCTTTGTCTTCTGTATCCTTTATCAATATTGAACTGGGCGCACTTTCTTATGGTGTGGATTTTGCTTGAAAGATACTTGGGGTTTTTCCCAAGCTTTCAGAGTGTTTGGTTCCTGTTCCGAACACTTCCATCTCAGTTCCTTCTATTGCTTTTGAGCCGTCTGTGTACCATTGAATGGCATTCTTTCCAAGTCTGGTCACATCTTTCTTTAAAACAATTACATTTTACGAGTTTTTTTTAAAACTTACATCAAGGATTATTGAATAAGAAAAGTAGGTAATAATGCATTCATTTATTAGTTTATTATGCATTTTTACAACAACAAACCAAGGTTAAAGTTATTATTATGGTACCTAATGTTATCTCCGGTAAAAACTGTTCTTAGTAGAGTTTACGTCATTTGGTTTGCGAAATATACCAACCACACTGAAAATTATTTATCTAAAACCATATTTTATCCTACAGCGTTTCCACGGTCATTTATTTACGTGACTCGTGACAAGTCATTTATACGTCAGTTATACGTCATTTATACGTCATTTTTGTCATTTATGGTCATTTATCATTATTTTAATTGCTTTACCTTAAATGTAGGATACTATATTTATATGAGTATTATAAGTAAAGCCATCATGCATCTCCAAAACAGATGTTTTTGAATATACAGCGTGTCCACGAATGGAGTATCCTATAGGTGAAAAATTTTTAAGTATCAATTTAGTGAAAAATGTTATTCTTTATAAAAAGTTTTGCTTGTTCTGAAAACCCATAAAATGAAATAAAATTCAAGTTTTTCAAAACCAGTCTTATTTTATGGCCAGTTTTATGAAAACCTGGAATCTGACTTTTTGACATTTCTTCACATATTGGCTAATATCTCGGGAACCTTAAGGTTTGCAAGGTTCTAGTCTACGCCATTCGATTCAGTATTGAATTTTCTATAAAAAGAGGAATTTTAAAAATTATGATTCTTCGCGAATTAGTATAAGTTTCGGTGTTGACTTTAAAAAAAATTCAAAACCTGTAGTTATAGCCAAACTATGGGTAGTTTTTGAGTTTTCAAAACCTGAAAATTCTAAAATCCATATCCAAGGTTTTTCGATGTGGAAAATTTCTCTTTTTATATAGAAAATTCAATTCTGAATCGAATGGCGTAGACTAGAACCTTGCAAACCTTAAGGTTCCCGAGATATTAGCCAATATGTGAAGAAATGTCAAAAAGTCTCCAGGTTTTCATAAAACTGGCCATGAAATGAGATGGGTTTTGAAAAACTTGAATTTTATTTCATTTTATGGGGATTCAGAACAAGCAAAACTTTTTATCAAGAATAACATTTTCCAATAAATCAATATTTAAAAATCCGTGGACAGGCTGTATAACTTATCTAACTTTTTTTCAGGTGAAATAATATGTCTGTTGGTCATATTTCGAAAAGGAGAGATGAGGACGAAGAAAGCGAATTACCACCTCCCCCAGATGGCGGTTGGGGGTGGGTGGTTGTTTTTGGATCGTTCATGATACACGTAGTCAGTAAGTATTTTTAGAATTTCGAAAATATACATTTAAACAATTAATTGATTCAAATCAATTTTCGAAATAACAGTTTGGGTAATTAATTTTCCATAAAATGATATTTTTAAATTTTTATATTTAGAATTTATTTACCTTTGTTCGTTTTTACGTATAAAGCAAATACGATTTGACACTGAATTTTTTTGCATTATCATCTTCATTACCTTTATTCTTTATAAATAAATAGTCTCTTCCTAAATAAAAATTAAGCCGGTCACAATTAATAAAGTTCAACCCTAAAAGGTAAACATGAAAAACAATGGTTTGTAAATTCCACAGTTAGCATTCTTTGTACAGTGTAATTCTCAAAAAATTTATATTTACATAGTTATTAGTAACGAAGAATTATCTTTATTTTTTATCTACTTTTAAAATGACTAATTTCAACGGTTTGAAATATCACGAGAGAAATTTCCATTCTGTTGTTGTTTGCGTATCGTAATAATATTATCAAAACCACAATAATTCTGTCCTCAAGCTGTGTGTCTATTTATTTGTTTCATTTTGTTTTTCTAGTTATTATTAATAGTCAGATGTAAACATAATGTTTATAAATTTTGCAAACAAATAATCGTTTATCCATTATAACAAAATGTCTAACATAAAGTAGGTACATTTTGGAATAGATTAAGAAATGCTATCAAAATCTCAAATCATTAGTAGGCAGTCGGTATGCGTCATTTTAGAAGTAAAAGTAATTAGCAGTATGGCTGATTTTTTTTTTAAAAAGTACATTAAAGTATGTAGATTGATATAAATTTTTTTTTTGTTTTCGAAATCTTTCAATATTTCACGCTGGAAGGAAGGTGGAGAAGAATAAAAAATACCACCGTGTAGGGGAAGTGTTTTGCAATAAAAAAGGTCTCGTGCGTTTTTTTCGTCCGATCAATGGTTTGTCCGTAAAAAATTCGGTAAACTAAGTACGTGTTCCGCATCCGCGCGACTCTGCTGCACGGCGAAAAAAATATAAATATTCAATCAGAATTTTTTTTCAATCTTTGGTAAGAGTTAAGGCTGCAAATAATAAATAAAAGGTGATAAAAAAAAGTTTTCTAATTTGGGAAATCGATAGACTGGTAAACATTTTTTATATTAATCTTCATACTTTAAGGTACTTATATTAAAAAAATCAGCCGTATTGCTAATTACTTGTAGTTGTTATCCCTATCGTCTGGCCTATAGTTACAGAATTAGACCTTCCTTTTTGTAATTGCCAGTGTTTTCCTTTAGAGTGTGCGGTTCTTTTGCAAACACAAACAAAATTAAATTATTGTGTTAACAATACAAAGTCAAAGGCCAAAAAAAAAACTCTTGAATAGACCATAATTAACTAATAGTCTAATATCTGATATTAGTATTGTTTAACCAATTTAACCATAATTAGATTATAATGTGAAACATAAAAAAGAAGTTCAAGTACACGAGGAGGCTAAAATATTTAATAACAAGCGAATTTATTATACCAAAATTGAATTTGCGCCAATTCCAATTATTCTCAATGAACTTCACCTACGCTAGCCCGGTCTCTGAACATCTGATTCATTCATTAATAACGATTTATTTTCATCAAAATTGTTTTATATACAGTGCTATTCAAAAGTCCCCTTCCCCCCCTCGTATCTTTTGAACGGCTACACTTACAATAATAAAATTCGGAGGGTGAAAATAAAGTGTTGTAGATTTCTCTACGAATGGTAACAGGTGACGTAATAGTGATAGATGACGTCACAGTGCCAAGTTTGGAGACCCCTGCTCTAGTTTATTGCGAATTAATTAATATTTAATACGACCCTGTTCAAACTACTTTTCGTGGTTCTCTCGTACGTATTTTACCCCAAATTTTCTAACAAATCGAAATATTGTGAACCAGTTTCGATTTTTACCAATTGACGGTCAATAAAAACTCGCAATATCAATGTTTATACACACATGTTTTTAGAAATTTAATGTATATGATTAAGCCTTGTGTAATTTTATATTGAAATATATGGTTGCAAAACTTTTGTAACGATACCGTATGTTATTTACGTAATGGAAATAAATATTAAAAAGTGATAAGAATGTAGTTATATTGAATTCACCTACCAGTTTCATAATATCGAATGAATATACACTGTGGGCCGAAATAAAGGAGTTCATTTCTTTAATTTGGAAATATTTTTTTGGTTTTTTGGGCGATTTATTTTCTTTTTGCAGGGCTAATAACCTAACATGTTCTCAACATGACTGAATTTGGAAGCAAAAATAATGTACAGGGTCGGACTTATAAAACAATTTTTTTATAAGTCCGACCCTGTATATTATTTTCGCTTCTAAATTTACAGTCATGTTGAGGACATGTTGGGTTATTAACCCTGCAAATAGAAAATAAATCGCCCAAAAAAACAAAAACAATTTTTTCAATTAAAAAATGTACTTCTTTTTTTTCGGCCCACAGTGTATAGTCTTTATGTAGTTATAATTAGAATATAATGTTAAAAAAAAATAATGAAACTAAATTTTGTTGGTAATAATCATTAAAAAAAGATTATTATTTAAGCTCGTCATAAATGACTTTCCATAAATTATAGGTCAGGTTTTGAGACAACCAACAATGTCAAACGTGCTAACAAAGATACATTTTTTACACCAAAAAGATAACCAAAACATGTGTTGTGTACAGTCACGTAGCAACAACTTTTCCATGTGGGGGTTTTGGGTTTTTTTATCTAATAGGTTTAGAAGGGGCAAAACCCCCCTCTTATGTACAACCCTGGATTTAGAAAAGGAGATCTCCCTCTATTATATACCCCCCTGGATTTAGAAAAGTTAATCTCCCCTTCTTATATACCCCCTGGATTTAGAAAAGTTAATCTCCCCCTCTTATATACCCCCCTGGATTTAGAAAAGTTAATCTCCCCCTCTTATATACCCCCCTGGATTTAGAAAAGTTAATCTCCCCCTCTTATTTACCCCCCTGGATTTGGAAAAGGACATACCTACTTTAACGTATTGTTTTTTGTATTATTACAGCCGATGGGGTTACATATTCTTTTGGAATATTTTACGATGAATTTTTAGATTATTTCAACGAAGGCAAAGGTCTTACTTCTTGGATTCTTTCGATTTTAGTCGGAGTCACCCTCGGTTCGGGTAGGTATACCAACTTTTGTTGATTAAG
>CAJUYG010000368.1:0-74563 GCA_910591675.1 Galerucella calmariensis | reverse complement strand
CAATCCAAGATGTGTTGCCTACATTTAGGGGCAGTATTCCTTCAATCTAAAATGTTTTGTCTACATTTAGGGGCAGTATTCCTATAATCCAAAATGTGTTGTCTACATTTAGGGGAAGTATTCCTTTATATTAAAACGTATTTCACTTAAAGTATGTAAATTGATCAAATAAAGTAGTACGTAGATAAAAATTTGATTAAACAAAGAATTTTTCAAGTTTTCTTATCTAAACTGTAAATGTCAGTTTACGGACATGGGCGTAGAAAAAATGTTTTTCAAAGTAAAAAATAATAATAATCGTTAATGTTTTAGTGGATTTACTATTGAAGTTGGCTCGGCGTTTACAGTACTACTAGCTAGTAAAATCGGAATACCCATTTCGACGACGCATTGCAAAGTTGGCTCTGTTGTTTTTGTTGGTTATTTTAGTTCGTCCAAACGAGGAGTCGATTGGAGTCTATTTAGGTAAACTACGTAAATATAATAGTGAGATAATATAGATTCATGTTATTTTTTTCTTTAGAAATATAATTTCTGCATGGGTGGTAACAGTTCCGGTAGCAGCTCTTCTTTCAGCCGGCACCATGTTGTTATTAAGTTATATAGTTTTAACAAAAGTTGAATAGAAATGCTGTTTTTATTTTTTTTTTCAAATTACATTGTCGATAAGGTCTAGACTAGACCCAAACCCCTAATTGTATAACTGTAACGCGATTCTTTTAATTTTGTCACAAAAACGTTTTAAAAATGTAGACATACCCCCGTATTATAATATGTTATTCAAGAAATTTTTAAATTTTATATACCTGAAGGTTTATTTATTGTTTTTTTTTAAATAACTCCTAGATAATTTAATTGACAAAAGAAATTTTCTATTCGATACTAACAGAATGTTTAGTGAAAGTAGAAAATTGTATAAATATTTTTGAAAGAATTATTTAATTACATTTTTAGAATGGTCAAATTTCTAAATACAGGTTTAAACTGGTAATATTTAAATTACGTATCAAGTTTAAATCGGTAAATTTTAGATTTAACTATAGACTGGTGTATGTTAGAAAATAAAATGTTTACTGTTTTTTCGTGTCACAGCTTAGCTCTGAATAAATTAAAATTGTAGGTTTCTAAAGCCTTAGGTATATAATATCACAACAAAGAATGAAAATTATTATTAAAACGGCAGTGATAGAAATATGTAGTAATGAAAAGGAAAATCATTGTCAAAAGTAAAGAAAGAGTCTGTAATTTAATAGGTTTGTTCCCGTAGCAACTTCCTAACTGTTATGGACATATTGAGTCTGCGCAGTATCAGAGTTCAGTCTCTGCTGAAACGCTTTTTTGATACTGCGCAGACTCAATATGTCAATAACGGTTAGGAACTTGCTACGGGAACAAACCTATAAACTTATGCTTATGCAATTGTACAAGAAAATACAAGTTTGCTATAATATGCTATTATTTATATTAGACTGTTTCTTTATAAATAATATAAAAGTTTGAGCTCTTTTTTGATCATTTGTATTTTCCAATTAAATAACATAGAGACAAGATTGTCTTGTGCTTTGGAAACTTGATTGGAGCGTAGGAAAATTGAGAAATTGTCAAAATTTATTGCTATTTCAACTTTAACCTTGAATAACTTTGAAATTATTAAGAATTTAAAAAAAAATATAGGAGCCTCTTTTGATAGAGCGACAAATTTCCTGCAAGAATCTATATCAGTCAATTCGGAGTATTGTTTCCTAAGTGTGCTATGAGATTCCTAAGTATAAGACAATTTTGTTTCCATGTTATTTAATTGGAAAATAGAAATTATCAATGCGGCACCTCTAATATGAAATAAAAAATTTCCCAGGATTAATTATTTTGGAAATTTCTATTAAATTGGAGACTTTTTCTCACATGTTTGGATCATAATTTTGATAAGTATGTAGTGATATTTTCCTGTACTTATTATTTTTTTATTGAACCGTTAAATGTATATTTTTGATATCTATTAAAGCCTAAGTACCTAAAAATCTCATTAAATATTACAAAATATCTATTGTACGTTGGAACTTTTTTATTGATCCAAATAAATTTCTTTTTTTTTTAATTGTTTCATTCAATTTTCTCACCTCTCCTAACGCTACCAGCACGGCCATGGAGAAATTGTATCAAATATCTATAAATATTTGCAAGATTTATAAATAACAATATTTATGATATTGATATAGGCAACCAAACATACACTGCATTTTTCTAGCTAATACACGCAACCAAACATACACTAAATTTTTCTAACCGATACACGCACCAATCATATACTGCATTTTTCCAACTGATACACGCAACCAAACATACACTACATTTTTCTAACTGATACAGGCAACCAAACATACACTGCATTTTTCCAACTAATACACGCAACCAAACATACATTGCATTTTTCTAACTAATAAACGCAACCAAACATACACTAAATTTGTCCAACTAATACACGTAACTAAACATACACTGCATTTTTTTAAATAATACACGCAACCAAACATACACTGCATTTTTTTAAATAATACACGCAACCAAACATACACTGCATTTTTACAACTAATACACGCAACCAAACATACACTGCATTTGTCCAACTAATACACGCAACTAAACATACACTCGGGATACACTGCATTTTTTTAAATAATAAACGCAACCAAACATACACTGCATTTGTCCAACTAATAAACGCAACCAAACATACAGGGATGTAAAGAGGAGCCAACACTTTGAAAAACCTAATTGTTAATAGTTAATACACATAATAATATTAAATATAAATAAATTATAAAGCGACAAATAGGCAAATGTGATTTTTCTTCTATAAATTATTTAAAATCCGGATCTGTTTGCATTTTCGTTCATCATTCATCAGTTGAGCGAGTTGAGGAATGTTCAACTTTCAACTCGTTCCCGATTTTTTTACATCAACTCACTACGCTAATCTGTCACAGGCCGTTAAAAATAGACAACAAATAATTAACATACCAGCTACGAACAATATTAACGACGATCATTAGTTGACAAGAGTTGCTTTGCTGTACGAGAAATGTGTATATTTAGTTTGCTATATTTGTAAGCAACTTTAATAAGTTTTAGTTAATATAAAGGCAGTTACTTTTATAATAAAAAATTTCGTTAACGAGATATAGAAGCTTAAAGTTCAAGCTTAATTATTAGGACTGAGTTATTTTTTTGTAAAAATGGATATGGTTCGAAATGAAGAGCTACTAATTTCAATCATTCGAGATTATCTTCAAAGAAAATCGTGTTATCGAGAAAATACAGTGTGGACTATAAAAAAATCACCTCTCGGAGGTTTCGGTGTATTTGCAAAAAGAGATATTCAAGCGGGGGACATAATTTTTATAGATTCCCCTGTACTTTTAGGACCACGTTATGTTCCAGAAACCCCCACACAATGCACCGTTTGCTACAGGTATTTATAATAAATTTTAATCTTTAATCAAAGTTTTGTGACAATATCTTTGTTTTTAGCAAAAAGAATTTAATATCCTGCGATAAAAATTGTCATCTTACAATATGTAACTCTTGCATCAACTCTGATCAACATTTAAAAGAATGTAAATTAATTAAAAAATTAACAACCAGCAAAGAATATACGGAAAAAGAGAAAGAACAACTAACAAAATGTCTAACACCTTTAAGATCCCTTTTATTAAACGAAGAAGATTTAAAAGTAGTGAATTATTTAAAGTCGCACAAAGGTAAACAACACGGAAAAGAAGTCGATGTATTAACGGAACAATTAGGATTAAATTTAACCGAACAAGAGAAGAATTTCATGTATTTTGTTTGTACTGTGTTGGATGCTAATGCGTTTGAAGTTTTGACAGACGTCGAAGATGATATGAATAGTGTTAGAGGTATTAAATAAAATAATGAAATATTTCTTTATAGAGAGTATTTTAAGATATATTTTTAGGTCTATATCCACTAGGAAGTTTGGCGAACCATAACTGTTCCCCGAATGCTTTTCACGTATTTGGTGATGAACATAAAATGATTGTTAGAGCTGGGGTTTTTATTAAGGAAAATTCGGAGATTTTTCACGCTTACACGAGAATATTGTGGGGTACATTAACTAGAACGTTTCATTTGAAAAATTCCAAGCATTTTATCTGCAAATGCGAAAGGTATACATATACAGGGTGTCTCACGACGAGTTAAAATTATCTGTATATGGCAGAATACCTTTAAGTTATGAATATGGATTCTGTTCGGTTGTTTTTAGCAAGGTCAGACGTATTTGAATCTATGTTAAAAAAAATTTCTTTTATACAGGGTGTGTATAAAAAGTGTTCAAAGTTTAACTTCATAAATATCAAATTTCTTTATTTTCTCAAATAGAATCACCCGGTTTTTTCTATTTTAATGCATTCAGGGGTAAAAAATAAGGAAAATTCTTGTGTACTTTCCTATACCTAAACCTTACCGTTATCCAGATATTGAATATTTTCTGTAAATTTTAAGAGATGCAGGTGTGCATATGTGCTTTATTTGCAGTAAGATATCCTGCATCTCTAAAAATTTACAGAAAACATTCAATATCTGTTTAACGGTAAGGTTTAGATATAGAAAATTGCGAAAAACCCAATTTTGGCAAAAATGGACTTACGACATTTGCGAATTAGGGTAACGATATATAAAGATAGTTTTAGCTCGTCATGGGACACCCTGTATACAGATATTCTATTATATAATGTTAGCTACAATGAATTTATTAAAATTTGTAGGTGTACAGATCCAACGGAATTCGGAACGTACATGACTGCCATTTTATGTAAAAAATGCAAAGGAAATTTGCTACCACAGATACCTCAAAAAACGTCAAATTGGCAATGCGAAGTCTGTAGATCTATAGAACCAGCTAAGGAGATCGGTAGGGTTTTAACAATGATTGGATCTGTGTTGAAAGGTTTTGACAACGATGATTTCGAACTAATCTATCGATTTTTAACTAAAAAACTACCATTATTTATGCCAGAATCGAATCAAGTAGCTGTCGAACTCAAGTATAAGATCATTTGGATTTTGGGGTATAGAAAAGGGTATTTGTGGAAAGGTAAATATGATATTCGTTATTATTATTATTAACTCTGTTTACTATAGTTTATTTACGATAAAAAGACGATGACGTTGCAAAACAAAATATTGTGATGTTGCCAAGTTTATCAACTACACACTGCAGATTTGCCTGAATAATTAGTTATGAAAATTATTGTTTTTTTAATATTGAAGAAACAATGAATTTTAAAGCACCAAAAAATATTAGACGATAATCGAATATCAATAAACATCAATACAAACTGGGGAATTTTACCCAGCTGGCTGTTGCAGATAAATTGTATTTACGATTGGTGAATTAATGTCTATTCTGTTAAGCAGGAAAGTAACTAAAAAAGACATCATCGTCTTTTTATCGTAAAAATCTTGTATATATAAAATTTCAGATCTGCCGTCTGATCTGATACTTATTAAGAAACAATATTGTGAAGACATTTTGGAAATAATAGAAAAATTACGTATTGGAAAATGTAAAATTAATGGGTTATTATATTACGAGCTGTATTTATGTATCGAAGAACTTAAATCCAGGGAAAATCTTAGTTATTGTGTGAGTATATATGACAGAGTTATTTTAAAAAAGTTTCCCAATTTAATTTTATATTATATCAGTTTAAATAATCTTTTTCGTCGACCGAGTATTAACATATGCTACTAACGTTCTCAAAATTAAACAAAATCATACATTAATGACACCTATTAATGCATGATTTACATTAATCAACGATTTTTTTGTAGGCAACCCAACGCACATCTTATACTTTATATTTATTTTGAAAGTTAGTTACCTGTGGTGTATATGCAACCAAACATACATTTTAATACACCTGTAGGCAACTCAACACACATCTTATACTCTATATTAACAGTTTGTTACCTGTGGTGTATGCAACCAAACATACAATTTAATACACTTGTTGGTTAAATAACTATAACTAATTAAAAACATTACTACTCATGTGATGAGTTTGAGTTTTCAATAAGTAAGTAAATAGTTATTTAACCAACAAGTGTATTAATGATGGTCACAAACAATGGAGACAATTTAACGCACTCGCTCTGCTCGTGCGTTAATGTTCGAGATTTTCAAGTGCCCTTTTAATACTCGTGTCGGTTACAAAGTTTTTCCGTCGACTGTATCAGTTCTATTCGTTTTTCTCAATATTTAAAAACTAAAAATATTTATTTGTTTCATAGGTAAGTAAAGTCAAAAATAAATAATGACATTTAAATGTCACAGAGACGGCCGCTGGTTAAAATGTCTTTTTTGGATGTCTTAACACTAATAAATTATTATAATTTTGTGGAATAATAAAATAAAATTATATATAGAGTCTGCATATGCTATTAACGTCCTCAAAATTTGACAAAATCATACATTAATGACCTCTATTTACATTAATCAACGATTTGTCTGTAGGAAACCCAACGCACATCTTATAAACATAGACAGTTATCAGATGTAGTATAGGCAACCAAACATACATTTCAACGTTTGGTTATAATGTATAAGATGTGCGTTGGGTTGCCTATAGAAAAATCGTTGATAAATGCAAATAGGGGTCATTAATGTATGATTTTGTCAAATTTTGAGAACGTTAATGGAATATGTTAATATACGGTCGATGGAAATGAATATTAACCTGTAATATATTATGGAAAGTTCAAGAATCTAATTATGTGTTATATTTGTTTATATAATTACGTTTAAAAAAGTTTATTACTACTTACGTTATCTAGGGTAACAAATAACTCTTTTTGTCTCTGTAGCTGCACACAAGTTTCTAATTCTACATCACCATATAACCGCACAAAATGTTTAAATCAATCACAGCAACTTGATATTAATTTTCTGTAAAAATAACATAATCCATCAATTTTTGTTATTTCGACCTGCGTTTCGAGTTAATTTCAATTTTTATTCGGTACCTGACAGTTTATAATAATAAAAAAGAAGCGTTAAATCAAATAAAAAACAACCAAATTACAAATCTGTCAAAATAATTGTTTATAGTCAGGGCGATTGTGGAGATATTCTTAAAGACTCTACTTTTGCAAACGTCAATATCGTTTGAATTGTGAATAAAATAAATTTGAAGTAAACCATTTTTGTTTCTCATACTATAAAAATTATTGTTTTAAATAATTTGATATTATATATTTTTAGGGTGATTCGCAAACGTGTTTGTTGGAAGCTGTGGATATTTTAAAATACGATTTAGGCGCTCCGACTATTATTAAAGAAAAATCTGCTCAAGTGTACGAGGGTTGTTTAAGAAGTTGAGTAAATTTTTCAATATTTTGAATATTTAAATAAGGAAATGTAATTGAACGATAAATATGGTACTTACTGATGAATTCTGGTGTTGACTGTAAAATTATAGATTTTGTTTTTTATTAAATACAAAAATACAATGTTAACATAGTATTTTGTAATATATTATTATAACCTAACATTTAATTTTTATCCACACACTTCCTATACTTATATTGTTGCATATCACATTTTTAATCTTCTTTCCCTCTTAAAGAATGTCGTTTAGTTGACAAAACTATCACTTTTAGGCATTTAAATAAAAAGAGAATTTCTTTGCAAAGTCTACAGAAACTCTTAAAGAAATCGTCTTTTTATTTAAACCCGAATAATTCAAGTCATTGTTCTATGTACCGTTACGTTTCCTTCGAAATAATTTTCAGGATTTCCACGAGTACTTCGAATTATCGGCAAACTGTTTCTGTATTTGAATCTCTCCAATTCCGGATTCGTGCTCGGTTTTCCTCTACTTCCGAATCGGAGAAGTTTATTGGTCGCCGAATCAGGAGGTAAAACCTAAAAATGAATTGAAACAGTTAAAACAAAGAATACACCAGTTTAACAAGAAGCGAAGCTTCCGATCCTCTCTTTTTATATGCGCATGTCCGAAATGAGCCATTTTTATAATAAGATACTTGTCATACTTCATTTTGTCAACCAATAGAGTACACGCATATTTCATATTTTGCTTGGATATTAATTTATAATAGTAAATATGATATCAATAATAATTACTAATAATAGGAAATACTTAAACCAGTTTCCTTTGGAAATTACTCCCAAATTTTAAAATGAAATTCAAATTTCAATGCACTTTCCGACCACCAACCGAGGATTTCCGAACGCTACCGATGATACGTGTGATGTCATATCTCTTGTTTGTTGCCCCATGACAACGTGACGTTTGACGTGCTAGCGTGACGTTTGACGTGCTAGCGTGACGTTTGATGTGACAACGTGACATTTGATGTGACAACGTGACATTTGACGTGATAGCGTGACGTTGCGCCTTTGTCAGAATGTCGCTTTTCGCTATCACTCTGTATCCGGCAACACTCTATGAATCAATAAGGTGCCAACATTCTTTGTGACATACCGCGTATCAAACACGGATAAAAAATGGCGGACGAAGCTTCCACTGGTAAGAAGATACCTTCCTCTACCAGCCGCTAGATGTCTCCGGCCGACCTCTGAATAAAAATATAAATAAATATAAAAATAACTTCACAAACAAAAGAAATGCCCATCTCTTAAGTGTATTTCTGCTTGCGCCACCAAGTAAAGTAACAAATATTTTGTCTGGAGTTTTAATAGACGTTGATTGATACTTGGAATACAAAGTTTTTTTTTCGGCTTTATCCATTTTTAAAACTTTCAGAAACAAATTAGGTCACAAGAACTCGGAGCGTGATACACGAATAAGAACGTAAACAAATGGAGTGACGTCAACGGATGGGGCAGCCGTCTTTATGACGTAAAGCGCGTTTTGGCGGACTTTCAAATTTTATGATTTTCAAAGTCGTTTTAAAAGTAGATTATATTTTTTTGAAAAAATAGGCATGCAAGGTGTTAGGAGACCTGATAAAGGCGTCAATTCCCATCAATAGCAAAATTTATGCTGGGTATCAACATATTTGAAAATTTGGTCAAGGTCATACATTTTTGTTACCAAAACATCAAGAGATTGCGTCGGGTTTCGCTTCTTGTTAAGCTGGTGTATTTTATGGTTAAAATAAAAGTTGGAGCAGATACAAAAATTAAAAATTGTGTAAAAACAGTTAAAATCCAAAGACGGACTAACTTACTTGTAAAACCTGTAATTAATAATAAAATGTATGATGACAATGAACATTTTGCGCCGAGAGACTAGCTCTGAGACTTAAAGCACGTAACGTAACATAACGTAAAGTAACGTACCGGTCAGATCTTTTGCGTCTCGACCACCAGCGCTCCAAATCAATGTAAAGAACTGAAGTTCTAATTAAAAATATGTAAAACAGTTAAAATCAAAGAAGGACTAACTTACTTGTAAAACGGTATTCATGAATTTCGTCTGCTTTTCCGGCGAAACGGGATTATTAATAACAATCATTGCTTTATGTTTCCTTTCTAAATCTGCGTTTTTTCTCATTAGTACTTTCGCTTTTTTATTGAGCAAATCTTGAGCTTCGGGATATTGAGATAGAGCGGCGTTCAGATCGGCTTTACTCAATACGAACAAATTCGAATAACCTTGAGATCTGAAAACATGTAAAATAAAAATAAGTGATTTCTATTAACGTTTAATCATATTGTTAATAATAAAAAGTCCCTTTTCTAATTATTATCACTACATACTTAGCACTTTAGGATTTTCATAGTTAAACGTGGCAATATCGACTGCATTCCTTTCACGGCAAACATTAAAAGAGTCCATGTACCTAATTATTAACAAATAAATGAATATTACCTCACGTCAGCGGTTCTTCTATTCATTCCTGGGATACCCAAAAGACTTATTTCCCCAAATACAGAACCTTCGGATAAAGTGGCAAGAACTTGTTTCTCGTCTGGTCCTATGACCTAAAAATAAATAAAAAATTCAAGTGTTACTGTCTCCTACTTCCCTCTATCTCGCGCTCTATTTTACATACACACAATTTCTCTTTCTACGTTCAATTTTCTTTAATTACCTGAACATTTCCCGATTGTATAATGTACATTTCCTTTCCGACATCTCCTTTCTTACAAATTATATCCGACGGTAAATATATGACGGACTTCAATTGCAGTACCAATTCTCTTAAAAGAGCCTCATCACAATCGGCGAAAAGTTTAACTTTGCTCAATGTTTGTATGTGGACGTTTATGGCTATGTCAGTTTTCATTTTGTGCGGCAGACAATCCATAATTATGTTTTCATCTACAATATTCATTATTTTAATAGAGGAGTTCAGTCTTGGCCAATAAAAAGTGGTTTTCACTGACAAGAATGACAGTTATAACAGTTATAATTTAAAATGACTTTTTAGCTGAATACTCGATAGTTTATATCGGCTATATATATTTTATAAATCTAACAATAGGTTTTTCCCGTCTCAACTTAATAAAAGTTATGACAGCAATATGTTTTTATGGTTATTTCCGAGGATTACTTATAGTTCTTTGTAGTTTTAGTTCGTGCGGAAAAGGATTCTAAAGGTTACCTCCAGCCGAATCTCGTCAGAAAGTGACAGTCTACGTTGAGTCGGCGATAAGTGATCAGAAAGTGACGTCTAGACCTTATAACTCTTGTCACAAAAAACAACCACACTGACTGTAAAATGAACTCGTCTATTAAAATTAGGAGAGTTCGACTTACCCAAAGTCCTTTGCGTTTCCCAAGTGTAATTAAACCATAACTGTACTCTGCGTTGCATATCTTGCGGTAAATTTAATCTTCGCATATATTCCAACGTTTCGTTAACTAATTTTCGATATTCAGTCTTGCATCTGTTCGCAGTGGATATTATATCTCGAATTTGACCGATGAGGAGAGCGAAAACGAACACGCCCATCAACCAGGAGAATGTCATAAACATAAATTCGATTTCTTGGGTGGGTTTGGGATTTTTACCTGAAAGAATCCAAAGGAAATTATTGAGGACAATGCGCGTCTTCTAAAACTGGTACAATTTTTTTTACCAACGTAAAACTGCTGGCATTAATGCTTAGGAACATTTTAAAAAACATAATTTTCGATTATTATAAAGTTTGTTCCCGTAGCAAGTTCCTAACCGTTACGGACATATTGAGTCTGCGCAGTATCAGAGTTCAGGCTCTGCTGGAACGCTTTTTTGATATTGCGCAGACTCAATATGTCAATAACAGTTAGGAACTTGCTACGGGAACATATGTAATAGTTGTACCAGTTTTATATGACGCGCACTATACCGGGTGATCAGTTAAGGGTAGCGAGCGGCCATATCTCATAAAAGATTGTTAGTATAGATTTAGAAAAAAAAATTCATTATAAAAGTCGCTGGAATTTATTTTCGAGTTTATCAAACGTCCGCTAGAGGGCGTAACAAACAACACTAATTAGAAAAATGGGATTTTATAGAATTTTGCTTAATGAAAGTATACCATTGCATTTGTTTTTTTTTTTAAACTCAAAAATTTGCTACCATTTCAGTTAACGCCATCTAGCGGCGGAGACGAAAGTCAGAAAATCAAAACCAAGTAAGCTTTTGTAGTGTAAATTATGCTCTTTCATATGAGCCCATATTTGTTAAAATCGGTCAAGCGAAACCGGAGAAATCTTGGTTTGTTTAAAAAAACAATTCAACTTCTCCCACCGCTTTATTTTTATATATAGAACAAAACATTTCAGTCAAAAAATGTAGGTGAATAGTCAGTAAATAGGCTATGGGGGTTCGGCCTCATGGTGGAAGCGCTAACATGGGATTCTCCATAAGGAAATGGCGGGAAAAGCTAAGGTTTGAAAACGTCAAAATTGACTCGTGGGGCTAAATCACGTGCGCCTGCGCGGAGTGGCTGGGCCAATCACAACGCTCCATACGTCACGTCAAATGTCAAACGTCACGTTGTCATGTGAAACGTCACGTCAAACGTCACGTTGTCTTGTGACGTTTGACATTTGATATAATATCTTACGAGATATGGCCGCTCGCTACCCTTAATTGATCACCCGGTACCTAATCAGAAACTAACCTATTGAAGTGGCAGTCTTCGTGGCAAAATAGAAACATTTGATGTAGGCGTTTCCTTTTCCATTGTAGACGAAATTATTGCTTCCGATACCCCCCCAAGCGGAGAACGAATAATAAGCACAAGCATTTAAATGTATCAAATACATCATGTACATCAAAGTTCTCGAAATACGAATGACATAAGGATTCGATAACAATTTATCCACCAAGCTGAAACATTCCCAAAACGTGTGGACTTTGAAAAATCTTGGAAAACGCAAAATTACAAATTCCGGTCCCCAAATAGTATAGAGAAAATCCAAGGGTAAAAGAGACAATAAATCCAGCTGAAAAAAATTATATAGTGAGTAAATAATAATAGGTTTGTTCCCGTAGCAAGTTACTAACTGTTATTGACATATTGAGTCTACGCAGTATCCGAGTTTTTGATACTGCGCAGACTCAATATGTCAATAACAGTTAGGAACTTGATACGGGAACAAACCTATTGAATCCCGTTTGTTTTTTACCTTAAATCGTTTGCTTTTCATATAATTGGCCCTTAGTAATTTGATATCAGTCACCCAAAACCCTTCGTTCAAATATTTAACTCGAGGTTGTATGCACACCATATCGATTAAATAAATCAGATCAGCGAAATAATCGAAGGCCATCCAAATCGGACGATTCTCCTTAGTTTGATAAGGAAAAGTGCTTCTTAAAGGAATTACCCAAGCGTTAAAAAAAACCGACATGGCAGCTACTGACATCCATACTATGTAAAAGTGACCATTCGGATCAAGTATTTTTTTATCTGTTAAATCAAACTAATTAAATTAATATTATTAAAATTATAAATACTTACCAAAGTAATTAAAAAATCCAGATCTACCAATATTCAATTCAACATTATCTTCCATGTACTTGTCGGAAAAAGAAACACTAAGTTTAGGCTTCATAGGAATCGCTGTTGCTTGTTGTTCGATAGTTTCTCTGCTGCTAATCGAAGAAGGAGTAGCAGGAGTTTCTATACGTTCTCTAGCAGCTTGAGCTCTGGTAGAAAACGCGTCCACCAAGTGTCTTATCCGATCTTGAATAAACTGACTATTTGCTGCACTGAAATGTCACAAATATTGGAATTAAAAGCACTTGGAAATCAACACACTTACGTTGGATGAATCCCACCGTTTTTATAAGAATCTTCATTAAATGTATCGTCTATAGGTTTATCTGGGATGTAAATATTATTGCTGTTCTTTTCTAACGGCTCACTGCACCACGAAGTGGCATTTTGAGCTGTTTTGTTGACGACTTGGTCCAAAATTAATTGTTCAGGATACACCATTCTCTAAAATAACATAATTTACACTTGAAACATATTTCGAAAACATATAAAAAATTAATAATTATCAACATACCTATAGAATGAAAAATTAAAAAACAAATTAAGTGTGTCTTCTAGTGGAAACTAACAAAAGCAAAAACGTTGAAACACGACGCCAATCAAAAACGGAAAGACACAATCTATAGCATGCCGTTCGCCATTCAAATTGCCTACTTAATCTAATTGATTTCAACTATCAAAAGCAATCAAGGCAAAGTGCCTACTACCTACTTCGATTTATTAGATTACCTTTTTGAATCTGTAAATGTTTTCCATTTCTGGACAACGCCAAACGCGGTGTCGTTGTCGGTGTCATTCAGCTGAAGTGCTTTGGGAATTGACGGCAGCAGGAGTCGCATTTTTCACGTTACCATGGTTACTTGCTCGATTATCGATCCGAATTTTCCGGGTCGTGGTTATCCGATATGGAAGACATAATAATATCATCACTAAATAATGTTATCGAATTTCCCATCTTCTTTGTGTGTATTAATAGACAAATTGCTAATGTAAATATTGTACGAATTAATATGTTAAATGTACTTACAGGAGGTTTTGTAAAAATGATTCATCGAATATGTATATAAAAGCAGACAAAGTAATTAAAAAAATAACATTAAATTTTATTTTCTACTCACCTCAATTAAAATAAATGGTAGGTATAACTTATTCAAATTAATTCATTTATAATTTTAAATTGTATGCAAGGACAAATAGTATATTATACAATATGGAAATGTCGATACCAATTGATATTTTTGGGAATACTATAAAAAACAAATGTCAAGGTTTTATCTTTTAAGAAATTTTATCAGTATTCACGACAATAACTACTATACCTATTATTTTTAAGGAAGAAACCCTGAGATTTTTTAAAATATTGTTTTGATCATTCCTTCGATGCAAACATGTTTACAAAACACAAAATAAAATTGTTGATTAGTCATACTTATGTGGATTACCTACTTGTTTTTCAAGTACCCCTCGTAACAAATTGTAATTATTTTCTATACTTTAGGATATTGTAATAAAAACCGAACCATAGATATTTAAAATGTTTTTTTTTCCTTTTTTTGTGTCCATTTGATAAAAATTCCATTTTGATAAGGAACCCAAACACGTGGAAGTAATTTTGAGGTTAAGTGAAACTGACAGCAGGACTGAAAAATAGGTTATGTTGATGTTGTGTCTGAGGTACAAAGTATAAAAAGGTTAGGCAGGAAACCAATATCAAAATTGTCTCATAAGATAAGCAACGATAATGTTGTTAAAGGTCGAACGAATAAACGAGTTGTTACTTAATTCATTATAAGAGCATTTTATTAATAATCTATTACATCGAATCGTAATCAATTTTTTTTAGAAATCATGTCGGAACAAGGAGAAAGAATGCATAGGAGAACAAAAAGTGTAACTAGAGCCGAAGAAATACAAGCTGAGGAACAGAAAGCCAGGAAAAGTCAACCTGATAAACCGTAAGTGTATTATTCAATATAAATATAATATAAAATTGAATAAGAAAACCGGTTTTCTGAGATATCCTGTTGTTTTATTTCATTAGGTGCCATAAACCCAGAGATTCTTTATTTTCTTGGAATTCAGGATTTGACAATTTCACAGGATTTATAAATTGGGCATTTCTATTACTTTCCATAGGAGGAGTAAGACTGTTACTGGAAAATTTCATAAAGTATGTATAGCTTCAACAGACTTTGAACATGTTTACCAATTTTTTTTTGTAATTATAGATATGGTATAAGAATAGATCCAATTCAATGGTTGTACATGTTAACAGGTCAAGATGATTCTGGATCTGGACATCCATCCATTGTTTTGATTGCATGTAAGTATCTCAATGGTTGAATTTCCGTTTAGTAAATTTATTTTTTTCTAGACTCATGTGTGCCTGTTACATTGTGCCTTTTAACAGAAAAAGGTTTGGCCATGGTAAGTAATTAGTATGAAAAAATAACTGAGCTTAGTAATGTGAATATATTTTAGGAAATTATTCCGAATAGAGCTGGTATGTTTGTTCATGTGGTAAATCTTGTAGCATTAAATTTACTACCAATGGCTGTAATACACGTTAAAGATGGTTTTAGTTTAGGTAAGATAATAATATAAATGCCGAATGTATATGCCTGTTTTATTTCTAAATTTGTTTTAGTTGGAGCATCTACAGTTACGTCTTTATATAGTATATTATTCCTTAAATTATGGTCTTATGTCCAAGTCAACATGTGGTGTAGACTTTCCAGACTTAACACTAAGGGCAGTATGAGAAGACAGTCAATGTCTTATAACAATTTACGAAAGCGAAAAAGTAAGTACTACCAATCAATTATATACCAAATTAACTAATTTTTATTCATCTTGTAGATAGTGATAGTAAAGGAGACTCTTTAGAAGACCTAAAATTAGTGCAGTACCCCGATAACCTAAGCCTTAAGGACATTTACTACTTTCTACTAGCACCTACACTATGTTACGAATTAAACTTTCCTAAAACGGATCGAATAAGAAAAAGATTTTTAATGAAAAGAATAATCGAAGTGGTGTTAGGAACACAATTGATATTTTGTGTGATACAACAGTACATGATTCCGTCTGTAAAAAATTCCTTGATTCCCTTTAGCAACATGGATTATACAAAGGCAACTGAAAGATTATTAAAATTAGCAGTGAGTGAACGTATTCACATAGATGTTATTTTTACTTTTTTAAATAATTATTCTATTATAGATTCCGAACCATCTAGCATGGCTATGTATGTTCTACATAGTGTTCCATTCGTGGTTGAATCTACTGGGTGAAATTTTACACTTTGCCGACCGAAGTTTTTATGGTGATTGGTGGAATTGTAACAACACCGATAGTTTTTGGAGAAACTGGAACTTGCCGGTACACAGATGGGCTTTGAGACATTTATATTTTCCATTGATCGAAATGGGTTATGGAAAAACATTGGCTAGTCTGGCTGTATTTTTTATCAGCGCATTTTTTCATGAATATATGGTAATTATAATAATTAAAATATATTCCAATTGAATGGTAGAAAAATATTTTTGTTTTTAGGTAAGTGTACCATTAAAAACGTACAAAATATGGGCTTTTATGGGAATGATGGCTCAAGTACCGCTGTCTTTCTTTTCTAAAGCTATCGAAAAAGCTTATGGACCACGTTTCGGTAACTTAGTATTTTGGGCCTCTATTATATTAGGACAGCCACTTTGCATAATGATGTACTACCATGATTATATTGTTGTCAGGTATGGAGAATCATTATTGGAAGATTATTCCCATATTTAAATTTTTATATTGTTTTAAAATTAATTAAAATTGGCCAATTAATATGTGTATAATATGTAAGTTAAATGTTGTAAATGAGATATATATATATATATATTTTTTTCGATGCTAGTTAAATATATTTTTCAAGTTTTAAAATGTTATTTTTATTTCCAAAAATCCCTTATCTACTGAAAATATACTTAGATTAATATTCAACACGAAAGGTACATGTATAATATGGAAAAATATTAAAATAAAACAAAATTTATTTACTTATAAAAATGTTAACCACACAAGTGAATTGTCTAATGCCCTCTTTACAAAACATCTAACCAACGTGTTCAAGTAGATAATTCAAATACGATCCAACATTAATCTCTATCGGTTCTTTGTCCCTAAAAGTAAATAGTTTCAATATTTACTTTATAAAAATTATATAACTGAATTTAAAAAAATTGTACAATTATAATTAAATTTCAAGACTTACTTTTCGAATAATCTAGCTCCAGTCAAACCCTTCACTTGTAGAACATCATCATGTACAGATAACATGCATCCTTCCCTTATCCCAATCACAGTTTTTGAATGTTTTTCTTCTTGGTACTGTTTGATCCTTTGCTCCCTAGTTTCCCCTTGAAACGTAGAATTAGTATCAGCGTCCAAATAGTGGGGATTTATGTTGAAAGGAACCAATCCAAGAGCTTCAAACGTAGGAGGATACAGTATAGGCATGTCATTTGTTGTATGGATGCTTGCCGTTGCAATGTTTGAACCTTAAATCATAAATATATAGTGTATAAACGAAAACCGTTAGGGTTATTATATACCTGCACTTGCTCCTATATATGGTACTGCTTTGTCCAGTACTCTTTTTCTTATTTGTTCAACCAAATTCAAGTCATAAAGAGTTTTTAGAAGTCGGAAAGTATTTCCTCCTCCTACGAAAAATGCTTGAGCCTGTTCAATTGCATTAATAGGATCCTGGTGGTGAATACTGCTTATTTGGAAGCCTGAATGTATGGAATTATTATAAAAAGTAATTGGGTTTAATTAGTAAACTAGCTTACCCCATTTTTTGAAAGGAATTTCCACTGTTTTGAAATATTCTTCATAGTTTTTTAAAGCATACGGTATGAATAGAACATTTTCTATTTTCAGTCTAAAGTACAAAAATTTGAATTATTGTTTCTAATTTGGTTTCTATTATCTCTAGTGTTATTGAGAATATGGAAATGTGATACATAGAAAAAAGGTGTTGAATTGTTATGTAAGGAATATATTTTCTTATAAACTTAATTTACTTACTCTCTTAATAATTCACAAATTTCATTTTCGGCATATTCCAGAAATCGATGACCATGCAATTTTGAGCTCGAAAGAAGTAGTAAATTCCTTTTCGTCATTTTATAAAATACTTTCATATAAAATATAGGCGTCAAATCACTTAATACTATGCGGATGCAATTTAAAATCGAAGCAAACAATAAGGCAGTAAAATCTAAAACCTGTCCAAGGGTAATAGATTCAGAAAAGTAAAATCTATTAAACAAACAAAAAACTTGAAAAATACGATTACATTATCAGCTGACATGTTAGAAATCTTAGGTTATAAAACTAACACTATTGCATAGATTACACAGCATACCTGAAGGTATTAGTGTTGTCTACATTTCAGGGGCAGTTCACTTCATGATTTTTAGTACAGGACCGTACTAAGCCCATTTTCCGTAGTAAAAAAGAATTTTTACACAAAAATAAATGAATAATTTAGAACTTCTCTCACATTGTTATTTATTTTCGTTACTATAACAAGACAATTACATATCCCAAAAAAAACATATATTTAGGGGTATTATGTAAAACTTTTTGTACATTTATTTATTTACAAGAACGACACAATTCAAAGATATAAAAATTATTACGAGGAATGTCAAACTATTGAATGCCCTTTTATCTTATTGACTAGCATTGATAGCGGTAAAAATGTGTATAGAAAAGATAAAAGTGACCGGGATCATTTAGCTACAAGAAGATAGTTCACAAGAAAGTACCTATACACAAAAATAATGTATGTCAAAACATACAGGGTTTACCAAAAATAAAGGTAATTTTAGTTATTTTTATGAATAGTTAATGAGATTAGAGTGGGAAAAATTATAGCAATAGTCATAAACAATTTGTGAACGTTAAAAATTAAGAATAAAAATAGATATTATATAGAATGTCCCAAATAAATGAAAATATGAAAAAAATGTTGCTATTTATGTAAAAAATCTACAAAATTAAGCTACATTTTGCCTAACAATACTTTTTGACATAATTACCGATTATTTTTCACTAAATCCAACTCCATATCGAATGCAGCGAGACAAATAGATACTACTAAAAAGTACGACCATTTCTCTATGAATTAGTACGACTAAAAATTCAAGGAATACCAAATTTTCAAAGGAAACATTTTGTTATGATGAAGCGAGTATAAAATATACGAGGGGCGATCAAAATCGTCGTACTTAGGGTACGATTTTCGTAACAACAGTAATATTTGTGTTATCCCTTAAGATTGTACACTTAATCTTTGACAAATATTTTCGACTCTCGTTCTTAGATGGCTAAATACGTCCTTAGATAAATCTTCTATGGTAATATATTTGCATTTGTGGAAATTAAATATATCGATTAAAAATTCTATAACCTAAAAAATGAAAGAAACCGCGTGTTATGAGAATTTTATATCTCGTAATTCGAAACTAACCTGATCTTTAAAATACACGCAAGTTTCTCTGAGCATTTCGTCGGAGCCTAAGAAACCCCAAGCCAATAAAGGTGACAATTGTTCGGATATCGTGTAAAAATGCGACATAAAACCATCAGGAAATCGCAATCTTCTTCTTTTCGCTTTCAATACCGACCAAACTGCAGTGGTGAGAGCAGTTTCTTTGAAACCCTAAAAGTACTGCACTGTTTCAGATAAAAAGTTTCCCTATATAAACACTTACCTTGGACAACCATCTGTTTTGTATAACCGCAGTGACAGATGAAGGTGGATTATTTAAATCCTCAAAAGCGTCCATTAAAATATAATCTAAAACGACGTCGTAAAAAGTTAAAGCTTTTATCCCTCTGGCGCTCAATTCTTCTTCCAGATCACGCCAATTTTGCGGATCTTGACTGTACGTCATCATCTGTTCGTAGCCGATTAAAAAATCTTTAGGGTCTTTGTCGGCGTACAGTAAAAGATCGGCTAAAATCTGCCTTCCGGCGTCCGTGAACCAATTATATGTCGTCCTATCTCTAAGCATATGTTGAAAAGCCAATCGGAGACAGTGCAACTTGGCTAAATATTCCCCATCAGATCCGCATTTGACGATTTCCGTTCGAAGAGTTCGACAAGGGATTCCCCCGTTTTCCACTTGTCTTAAAGCGGTTTGATACAAAGGATAACTCTCCAAATCGGGAAAATATTCGGAGAATTCCTCAAATTCCCTCAAATCCGCTACCTACATTAATTATTCCATCAGAAATATTTGAAAAAAAAAACAATTTTTAACTTACCACATCTTGTGCCGAAGCGAAACTCTCTCCTTCCGATAAATTTATATCTTTACCGAGCGTGCCTTCTCTAATTCCACTTTCCGATCTGAACAGTATCGACATTTCGTCTAAGAACAACATTTCGGAATTCTCCTGAAGTTCTATGGCATATTCTAGAAGTTGCTGAAGATCTTTGCAGAAAGCAGTTTCTTCTGGACCCAAGACAGGTAAAGTGGTAGATCCATCTTTATTATTTCGATAGGATGATAAAGCATCTTCCCAATATCCTATGCAAGTTTCTAATGCTTCCATACCTTCAGCAAAATTAGAATCATATAGCAATTGAATGATTTGTCAAGAAGAGTTAATCGCCTCCCTAACTCTAAGAATAGGATACGTATTATATGCTTTTATTTATAATGCATATTAACCGTAAGTAGATGGTTTATTTAAGTGCTTTGAAAAAGAAACAAGTGGCAATTTACATTATTGCCGTCTTCCTATAACTCTATTTATAAATCTTAGTATTAGTAGGCTCGGCATTTATTCAATGGCCGGATAATTTCGTCAATAAAAAACCTAATTACGTATGTTTGTAGATGTAGGTAGACTCCGTTTCACACAAGAAGAACCCACTAGAGTCTAGAAGTTGCAGTGGTATGCGTATATGAAACGGAGTCTAAGTATGCAGTAAGAAGAATCATTTCGAAAATTAAGAGAGAATTTTTTGTGACATTTTAATCTTTTACTAGTTTATAATAAAATAAATAATAGGCTAGGCTACGGTTCTGTATTTGTGTTTTAAGTTTTTATTCAGTTAGAAATAACGGAATGAAGTGCTAAAAGCAAGTAACATTTCTATCTATTTCTTGCGGGCTCACTGACAGAAAAAAAAAAGAATAATAAAATCGTGAATCATTTTCCACTTTGTACTTGGGTAATTTATACTTCTTATTATTGCTATTATTACTATTTGATTATTATTACACCGCTAGGTCCTTATTGTCACACTTTACGATACGATGACCTTAGGAAAACCAGATTAATACAGTGTGATCAATATTCTCCGAATTGATATAAAGATGATTCATTTATTTTGTGCCTCATGGCATTCCTATCAATTTAAGAGTCAAATTCTCCGGAATTTCGTCACTTTCAGACGAAACAAAATCCGTGTCATGACGTCAATTTAAAGGTCACTAGATATTCCAAGGAAAGGAATGTTTATAATTGTAATAAATACCGTAAATTTTAATAGTATTAAGTTCGCGGAAAAAACAAGTCTTTGTTAAAAGAATATTATTAATATTGAAGTACAAAGCGAGAATAGGAGTAGCTAAGATTTCAAATATTACGAAGTATGGAAAGGATATAAAGGAGTACATTTTTTAATTGAAAATATTTTTTTTGTTATTCGGGCGATTTATTTTCTTTTTTCGCAGGGCTAATAACCCAACATGTTCTTAACGTGACTGTAAATTTGGGAGCAAAAATAATACACAGGGTCGGACTTATGAAAAAAATTATATAACAGTGCATTTGAGCTCGTTGCAAATGAAATGTCTCTGCTAAAATTATACTAATATCAAATTATCTACCGAAAAAGCATATTAGTACAATTTTGGCTAAAACAGTTTTCATTTGCAACGAGCTCAAATACATTGTTATATAATTTTTTTATAAGTCCGACCCTGTGTATTATTTTTGCTCCCAAATTTACAGTCACGTTAAGAACATGTTGGGTTATTAGCCCTGCGAAAAAAGAAAATAAATCGCCCAAAAAACAAAATGAAGTTATTAGCGAAATCAACTAGAAATATTTTGACCTTTAGTCAAAGGTGACTTTTGCCATAATGTGCAGCAAATCTTGTTTATGTAATCAGGGTCGGTAAACCCGTTCAGACTTCAGACTAAATAAACATTACAGTAAACGTTGGCATTCTCAGTGCGATATGATAAAGAAGATAGGTAGGTGGATGTGCATTTGAGATTTAAGAAGAGTCGCAGTTAAAAATTAACACTCTGTTGACAAACAAAACGTCTACCCTCATACTCTGCCTGATCCTTGCTACCTCATTAGTCAAGTAAAAGTTAAATTTAGATATCTGTAAATTATTTGAAAAACAAAACAAATTTTTGAATATATAACGACCCACATTGGCCTTGGTAATTGTTCGAGATATCCCATATTAGACATTTTGTACCGTTACCTTGAAAACAATGAAAAAAAAAATTGGGAAAAATAAGAAGGAGACACGCACCTGTATCGAGGAAGTTTACATCGATTAACAATGTAATGTTAATTAAAGCGAGAGAATGTTTTATTCATTAGGTAGTCATATTACGTAATTTGGAATTTATATTGTCACAAAGAATCAAAACAAGTTTTCACTTCCACGACATACTTATTAGTCGGTGAAATAAATGCTCATCAAACATTTTAGGTTATAAAACTTGAAGAAGTAAGTACACTTTGTATAAGGAAACTGAAGTATACAGGTTGGTTCAAATAATAATTGGAATATTCCAATTCACAATGTTGTCATCATCAAGACTTGGTGTTAACCGACATCCAGTTTTCTTGGCACGTTCGGGGATTTTAAATTTTCCTCCCCTTATAGTTCTGTCCTTGAGCGTCTTTCAACCACCAGCTTCTGCGAATCGACCGGAGCTTCGTCGTGACGCGATGACGTCGTCGCTTTTTCCGGGCTCCAATCAGGATCGGCGGAACGGTCCCCACTTCCTTACTTGCCGGGTCACTATGTTCTTGGATCATGTTTTATGTAACGCGATGTTGTCAAACTTCAATATTATGCAAAACTTTTACAACAGATCATGTGTTGTAGGATTTTTTTTAACATATTTTTGTTCTACAAGAAACTTATAAGTGAAATCTCAAAGTTACTTTCGTCCATTTTCGTATATAAGGGGTTTTTTTGAGTTTTTGGGGGGTTGAACCCCCCTTCATGGGAAATACAATAAACGTTTATTAACATACTGCCTTCGGCGGTGCCTTCAATCCCCTTCTAAACCTTCAAACCCAAAACCTCCCTATGTAAAAGCTTCAGCTACGTGACTGCTATCGTCTTTATTATGGACAAACAGCTTTTGGGTATTTTTGAATAAACCTGGCAACTCCGCACCAATTCACAACCGGCAAAACGCATTGAAAGCCGTCCCGCCATTAGTTCAGCAGTTGTTCTTTCTCCGCATTGTTGTTGATGTGAATCGATATTACATCAACCCCCCTTGAAATTTATATTTAAAAGCATTCTGTATTAAAATAAATTATATTTATTTTTGTGAGTGAAATAGTGAAGTGTTACCAAGTTATTTTATTTTCTATCAAAGGATACCTACTTACTGTAAATATTACCAGATATCAAAAAAGGTAGGTTATATCTTAAGTAAAATAAACTAAAATACAGGTATAAATGATGCGTTAAAAATATACGTATAAATAAACATAAATTTATTTTTAACACTAACCATTAGTGATTAAATATAATAAATTAATGACAATTTGTGTATCATCACCGGTGTCAGAAGGTCATCAAATTGTACCTCGCAATTACGCATATAAAATTTGTTTGAAATTAAACATGATAATTATAAGATCTTAAATGTTAGGAAAGGTTGTGATTATTTAGAGTAAACATTAAGGGATTCAATAAGGGCGGTCAAGGTTGTACCTAATGCCCCAGTCACCTTGATATTATTAATAGTTTTATGTGGATCACAAACTGACTTTAATAAAAAAAAGTTATCAAAGTCGTAAAACTTTATTTTTTATTTTTAAACCATCATAATAAATTGTGAACTTCAATCTATATTTTAATTTTTAATTTCTACGTAGTCAATGAATCGCTTGCTGTTTATTTATTGTGTTCAAGTGCAAATGAATCAAATATGATTGAAGAAGCATGTTTTGAATTATTGTATGTGCTCTTTATATAAGAAATAATGGTAACTTAAAGATGCGAACACCCCTCGTATAGACTATATAGTACTTATAATATGCGTTTTATAGGGCGTTTTATAACTAGTTTAAAATTGTGCGTGTAAATCTTTCAACTAGGTTAAACATTTCCTTATTTAAAGAAGAAAACGTGGTTAATGGTATTAACAGAAAATGGTCGTTATTTATGTTTTAACTTCTACGGTCCGTGACAGATTCACGATCGCCATTATGATAACAAGGATGTGTACACCATTAAAGGAACTTCAGTATGTTGTTGCAATAGCAAATGTTTTTCGCGATAATACCATGTTAACAACAATAATTTGATTATTCAGTTATATAATTTAATTGAATTAAACACATTATCTAAAACTTAAAAAGTTGTATGAAAATTGAAGCAAATTACCGAATTAATTAAGACATGGCGTTAAAATAACAGCATATTAAACTGCCATGGCTCTTTACAAGCCCTTATATGAAGTGCTTTGGCTTTTAAACGCCTTAATTGTCACAAGATGTTCATTAATTTTATTTACCCGAACCGACTTGGTTGTAGACGTTTTAACAAGACACGACAAATTAATAAAGATGCACACAGACAAAAAACGTATTTTCTAATTAAATAGCATTTCCATAAAAGTAAAGTAAAGTGGGGTAGATGAGTGTAGGCTCACAGCATTTAGGTCACATGTAACATTGTACATCCTCCCGAGGAGTTGTACATGTACATTGTAGATGGTCTTCGTCCTTCCCAGGAAGGTATACAGGTCACTAGGAGACATCTCCTTTATATCGGCAGGTGTAGGCAAATATTACAGAATAAAAATATAAGATGTTTCACTCCGGGCGGTTTGATTAAAGTTGCTGTATCAAACGGATGCCGCTCTCATAAATTATGTTTACGACTCGCTTTTGTTGTCAAAAATGAGACCGGTAGATACCAGAGAAGTTCGAAAAGCTTATTCTATTTCAAGCTATACAGGGGTAATTTGATCTGTCAAGGCAGATTGTTATGTTTTTGCCAGAAATTCCTTTTCTGGTTAGTTCTTTTATGGCAATTGATACACCAGCCAGTTCTGTTTGAACCACGCTTGTATTTTTTCTCATTCCCCACTTAATCCTTAGGTTTAGTATTCTGAAGTAAACTCCACATCCTGAGCCTTCTTTCCATGCAAGTGCTCCATACGTCAACATAGGTCTTATTAGGGGTGACAGATCCCATGTGCGTCCCACTGTCCTCCGACACTGCTCATAAGCTACATTATGCTCTTTTTACTCTGCTATGTAGGTGAGAGTTCCATGTTCCGGAATTTCGATATTACATATTGAAATAATATGTCCTAGTTAGAATGTAATAAGTCCATTTACGATGTTGACACGTAATTCAGAATGAAATGTTTATCGATAAGGGCATTAAAATCAGAACCATTGTATGTATTTCTATTTAAACTACAATCAATAATTCCAACTGCAGGCTTTCTGTCGTCGATATCCTAGACACACTTTACGTTTTTATCTTATTTTAATTTTTATAAAAGCTCAAGAATGAGTCAGACTTTATTTATTGCTGACTTGTGTAATAATTTTACTATGCAAAATCTAGCAGCGTAAAGAAGTGAATTAGATTAAAGAAAATCAACGTCTCTTGATTCTTGTGTGTGAAAAATGAAGAAATGAACCATATTATGTTGCAGTTTCTGTAACCTGAATCTAATAAGATATTTCCTTTGCGAATTGCATGTTGTGTATTAAAACAAAACCTGTTTTATGATTTTTACGGTAAATCATTTAAAAATTTAAATTAACCGAGCTTTATTGTATTACATCATCGACACGTTAAAGCAAATAAACTAACTTCATTTGCATGAAATTAAAAGGACAAAACATCAACAAGTGGATGACGTATATATACCTACCTATAGTCTGTAATATAACGATATAACACATAAGTGAATAGTTAAAAATAACAGAAAAGTGAAAATGGATATCTATATTTTTAATGTTTTATAATACCCGAAAAAAAAGTGGAGAATTCCCCATTTTGTCACTGGTGGAAAATACTTGAAAGCGTGCTCTACACTTCTAGAATCAAGATAGTTTGAACAGACCTTAAGATATGGAAGATTTAAGGGGGTTGGCATAGCAACGATTCAATTGAAAATTGATACAGTGGCGGAGATATTAAAGTGGTGCAATATTTGGAGAAAAAAACATTATTAAAACAGTGATTCAAACCAAGAAATATTCATTAAATCGAGTACAAGAATTAGAAACGTACAATTCTTTTGTTCGCACTCAACCAACCAGCAAGTTCGTGGTTTGATGGCATTTTCCAGGCCAGAGATATTTTCTTTTTCACATTAAGGACGCCCCTGGTTTTCCGTCTGTTTCAAGGATTAACTTTTTCGTCCCCAAATCGTAGGGAGAGCAATACCTTTACGAGGGATTACCTTTTCCACTTGGATGTAGTAATAAAATCAAAATGCATGCTGTAGAGTTGGGTGAAGAGGGCAGGACCGTATTGAAACGTGTTCTCATTATCAAACGAGATCCCTAGGGCGAAATTAGAGCCCTATACAAGAGCAGGGAACATGTACCGTTATTTGGAATTGGTAATGAGTAAATGTTTGTGTTTCTATGGCAGATGGGGAGATCGACAAGGTTGTTGGGATGTTGGGAATATGAGAAAATGTACAGATAGGAAAATATAATATACCTAAACATTGCTATTGAATAGATTATTTAATTATGGTGATGAGAATGTTGGGAAAGTTCTGGAATATAAATAGAGCTGATAAAATGGCCTTAAGGCTTCACCATTACGAAATTAAAATGTGCTTCTCGCTAACGTAATGAGTTTTTTTTTTGTTTTTTTATTATGGAAATGTTGGTCATAGTAAAAAAAATTATTATTTTAGATTTTGTTAAATACTGTAGTTGCTTAATATTAAAAACAAAATGCTTATCTTATGTGAAAAAACCTGTTCGAAACGGTGGTGTGTAAAATCACCTACTGCCTAAGTTAGTGAATCTAAAATAACATAATAGTGTTTCTACTTTCTACAGGAAAAAAACCAATTTATTTTTTCCATTAAATAATTTTTGATCCGCTTATGTTGCTTAATGTAGCTCGTTTTCGATGAACTTTTGTGGCTTTTAATCATTCCGATCAAGGTCAAATTCGGCCTTCGATCTATAGCCCCACTTTTTTTTGTATTCTTCAGATCCTCCGAAAGAGCTAAATATTGACCAACATTTTGTTACAGAGATATTCAATTTACTGGGACCAAAGAAATAAATGAAATTCAAAGTGGCAAACATGGGACTGATTATCTTAGTAAAATTAGAATTTAATAATATGGGAAACTTTTTTATTATCAATTTTAGGAAAAAAACTTGTTCTTCATAAAAAGTTCTGGATGCTCTAAAATCTAAAATACAATTATCAGATATCAATTTTTTTTAGTATTTTACAAGGTTTCTCAAAAAATATGAACTTCACTCAAGAATAAAATAACTTTAAATTTGACAATATCGAAAAATAGTATTAAAAAAATCAGATCAGAATTGAAAACTACGTTTAATTGGACACAGTGTATAAAACTAACCAGTAGGAAATTTACAAGCCTAATGATGTTACATAATCATAGTAGGTAGTTAGCAAATAACAAAGGGAACTTTATTGCTATAACCTTGGACTTATTAAAAATATTGTTGTATATAGATTAAATAATATATTATATATAATAAAATTATTTTTAGAAAAATAATTAGGTCAATGTTAATTTTATTGGTTACATGATGAATTTCCTTTTTCTCTGTGAGCCACTGTATGAAATATCAACCTTGGCCGTGAACCGTTCGTGAATTGCAATATTGTGGGAAATAAGCACTCCATTTATATAATATTATACTCTACCGCAACGTAACCATCAACTAATTACAATCCGATTACGGTCAAAATTCATTCCGAGTCTTGATTCCTATAAGGAAATTGATACGCGTCTAAACATTGTATTGTAACGTGTTCAAGTTCTACATAACAAATTCATCAGACTGGTCTTAATTTGTAACGAATGCATTTTCTTGTTATTATCAATTATTATAAATAATAAGTATACCTTTTTCTCGTGGTTACGCTAATTAGTATTTTTGGTTTCGAATAGTACGGTTGAATGGCATTATATTATATAATAATAACTATGTAGTTAGTTAATAACCTTAAACTTGCTATCGTTTTTTTTTTCTCTTCAGAAATACCACAGAAATCAGCTCTATTATATACCTAGTTTAATGAACTTATTGTATAAAAAAAATGTAGATAGTTGTACCTATCATTTACAGTTATTAATTTCCTTTGTCTACGGATGACCTCGATGGTTTCATTATTATTTTCAGTCACTCAGTATACTTATTTGATTTTGGTGGTTGTGGTTTGAACATGTGTCTTTGAGGAGAATGTAAGATAAATTAAATTAAAAACGTCAATTTTTTTGACAACTAACCAGAGGTGGACTGAAAAATCTCAATATTTAAATGTGAAATATTGGTATTTATTCAATTTATCCGTCTAAATTAGTTTAAACCCAAACAAAATTAATATGGCTATGTAGCCAATGTCAATGCCATTCAAACGAGATATCACTTGCCATAAGGTCCTATTTAAAATTATTGGCCAGAGTGGCACTGTGACGTCAAATATTACTATTACGTCACCTGTTACCATTCGTAGAGAAGTTTACAACACTTTATTTCCACCCTCCAAATTTTATTAATGTAAGTGTAGCCGTTCAAAAGATACGAGGGGAGGAGAGGACTTTTGAATAGCACTGTATATTCGCGTATTCATAAGATTTGACGACAGGATATCACTAAGTCAAATCCGACCCTGTTCATAACGATTTAAAAGCAAAAAAACCGTAATTAAAAACGTTGTGACGCTCGACTTATTTTTTATAAAAGAATCATTCAAGTTATAGTAAATAATGTTCTAAGCATAAACAACGTAAAAAATGCAAACAAATCAATTCAATGATGAATTTTTGTTGGCATATCGCTCTTGAAATAAAATTTTGTAGAAAATACTAAATAATATGCTAATTATTTTTCCTGCTTGGTTACAGTTTCCTGTAACAAAATGTTATATTTAAGTAAAGCTTGTTATCATTAGAAGTCAAGATAATAGTCTCATACTATTATCTTTACATCTATTAATTTTACCTATCTAAAAAACGATCATCCGGATGTTGTAAATAATAAAAAGATATCCAATTATTTTATATCATTATCAAATAATAATAAATACCGATCGTAGCGTAACTACTGGGAGTTCGAATTAATGTTAATAACTGTAACAAATTAGCTTATATATATTATGAATTCTTCACAATCAATGTAATGGTATTTATCAGCAAACCGTGAAGATCTTTTTGATTTTGGATGATTTGCTATTCGTATTTTAAATATAACAATAATATGGGTGCATATAAAAAGTTAAGTTGCAAACACGTATAACTGGATACAATGTTCAAAATGTTGTTACCTGTTACATTAACATAAACTGGTTGGTTCACTGGATGAATTATTGATAACTTTCTCTAGAAACATAGATGTCACCTTTAAAAAATATGCGTAGATCTAAATATCAAAATTGAAACTGTATCATGAAGAACAGTTCTTCTTAGAGATAAGCATCGCAACATCAAATGGTAAATGGGTTCAGATTCACGAATACATTATTTATTCTGTTGAAATACAATGTCAAGGAATTTAATTCCATTAAATGTGACAAAGGTCACAACATTTTAAAAATAATTGCGTTTGTTTTTTAACGGTTTCCAAATTATTTTTTTCTATTATGCATGATACCTATTTACATAGTTACATCATGGTGACAATTTTAATTTAAAAAAATTAAGCATCGGAGACCCAAAGAATAAAAAGTACATTTATATTTATGGCGATTTCACTGACTCTCAATGTCACTTTTATTATTAGAGACAGACATATTGTAATATGCACTGTGGGCCAAAATAAAGGAGTACATTTTTTAATTGAAAATATTTTTTTTTTGTTTTTCGGGCGATTTATTTTCTTTTTGCAGGGCTAATAACCTAACATGTCCTTAACATGACTGTAAATTTGGAAGCAAAAATAATGTATAGGGTCGGACTTAGCTAAAATTGTACTAATATGCTTTTTCGGTAGATAAACTATCCAGAACACTTCAGTGAAAAGGAAATTTTCCGAAATTAGAGGAAAGTCACGAAATAGGGAATAGTATTATAATATGAATGCCTTCATTTCTCTAAGCCTATAAGTATGAAACGCAACACTCGACCATCTTCTGTTTCATTCGGTCTACTAACTATCGCACCCACACCATCGAGTCAGTTGCGCGAATTCTTCACGTGTGGCAGGCGTGTTTTGTTTTGTTGCAGAAAATTTTAAAGGTAAGTAATAAACGAGTATTACCAGCTGTTAAGTTTGTTTACGTAAGTGTTATACTATTTAGTATATCGGTATTATGTTTATTTCACCATTTTGTGATCTTGTGTTATTAAAATATTGTGACTTTAAAAAATATTTAGAAGAGTTTGAACTAGTATAAAAATCCAAATATGGACAGTCATCGGTGTTTAATTATGGAATATTAAATGAAATGCTTGATGTGTGGGCTCTGGGCACATTATGATTGTGCTGGTCCAGAGTTTGATACTTGGATCTGTGACTTTTGCAAGTAATTATGTAACTTTTTTCATTTATCACAATATATTATATTTATTTAATTGATTTGGGATATTGTTTTTTGTGTTAGATTTTAATTTGATCACTAATATATTTGATTAAAGGCTGTTAATTACTACATATAAATGTATGACTGATTAGTAAAAACATTAAACTGATTTAATTTATATGAAGTTTTTTTTTATATCCCAAAAACAAAATGGTATTCCATATTTGGTGACTTTCCTCTATTAGTACAATTTTAGATAAAACAGTTTTCATATGCAACGAGCTCAAATGCACTGTTATATAATTTTTTTTATAAGTCCGACCCTGTAAATTATTTTTGCTTCCAAATTTACAGTCATGTTAACGACATGTTAGGTTATTAGTCCTGCAAAAAGAAAATAAATCGTCCAAAAAATAAAAAAAATATTTTCAATTAAAAAATGTACTCCTTTATTTCGATCCACACTGTATAAAATATTACAAAAAACGTATCAAAAGACAATATTAATTTGGCAGTGACTAACCGATCTAATTGTTGCACATTCTTTAATTTATTAGCGTCTTATTGTTGTTAATAAGAAGAAGAAAATAATCAGCAACAAATTAATCATTTGTTGTTATTTTAAGAACAACATACAAATGGTAAATGTCGTCTGATATCATTGTTTATCTGTTAATTTAGCAAAAATCTAGTAGATTATCTTAGGATGACTCTCTGACAATGATTGTATTTGTTGACCTTAAATTTCAAAATGGATAACGGTCTTTATGTAATAAAAAAAGAAAAACAATAAACAACTATTAATTGTAAATAAGTTTATAGAAAATATAGAAGGCAATTCTAAAAAAAGAATATGCTATTAAAATTCAAGCTAATTAGGAATTCACAAACATGTAGAACTGATAATTACTCATTTTCATTACCTCATTATGTAATTTGGTCACATTTTGTGTAATTCTATCTATAAACACTCATTATGGAACTAAAAATAAATTTGGAAATTTACTCGATAAAAGTTTAAATGGAAAACTAGTTTTATTACTTGACTAGGTATTGAAATAAATCAAAAAAGACGTATAGGCTTATATTACCTTAAAAGTATACTCCCACGGTATAAAGGCGAACGTGTAGACAATAAAAATTAAGACAAATAGATTTTCTATCTACAATTAAAATCACTTGAATTGATATAGTATGCGAACCACGGTCCGCATACCAGATTTATTCTACACGGTGGATGCTTATAAAATTAATTTAATAACAATATAATAGAACTAAAAAGTTTGCACTTGTTCAAAATTATTCATAGTCATGATTAATAGTTTTATGTATTTTTACCTTCGCCCTGTATACTGATCGGTATGCGATATGCTAATTTATAATTACCGAGTGTTCTGCACAAATTTACATTGTAATTTTTTCAACGTGATACTCATTGTAATATTAACTGGAGGATTTACGATTCAAAATTTTAAATTCAGACACGGTATGTTATTTTTAATGAATGAATAACACCATTAACAATGCACCATTGAAAGGGCATTTTTAATACCATTGGGTACACTATATTTATAACATTAAAAGAAATCGAATCCTCATTGCTGTTTTAATTAAATAGTTTATCGATTATTTTTCAATATATCGAGAATCACAAGTTACATATAAATATTATTTTTTTTATTCTTAAACCGTTCTAAAGACTAATTGCATTTCAAGTTCTTTATTTATTTATAGAAAAGGAAGATAAGTTTAAAAAGCTCTTATAGAGAGAACGTAGAATGCAAAAAGAATTGTTCAAAAATATTTATCCTGATCAATACGAGGGTAATCCAAATAGTATATTATGCAATGAACATTTTGGGACGTTATTAGTATAAAAACGACATTATTATATTTTGCCGTGAATTGTGTTGATCTCTCACCGATAAAGGTTAGAAAATAAGGAGAAAGCGTAATCCAAGAGAAATGCAATGATGTGCACGCTACACAATTCGTACAGTTGTTGAAAATAATGTGAAACGTCTGAACTTTGCACGATAGGGAAAAAGAAAGGTTCTAGCAATGTATTTAGTGGAATTGCTACGTGTGTTTTGTATGTATTGATCCGAAAAATGCAGGTAGAAGGGACTTTTATAGAGGGTTTTAAGAGAAGGATATTCAATTTTAATTATAAATAAACAGCTTTAATTAAAAAGACTCAGTTTTTGTTAAATAATTTTACTCATCAGACGTTTTCATTAGTATGTTTGTTATTCTGTTATGATTTTCTAACATTAATACCGCACCCTGTAGCTTTAATGATTTTACCGTCAAGTTTCTTACATAACATCTATCAACAGGTGAGAATTTTATATAAATAAAATAGGTACGTTAATATATACTTCACTCGAAATCCGGAACATTGCAACATTTCTAAGATAGAAAAAAAAAGAGAGATGGATGTTGAGTTTTGTACTAGAATGGATTAGTTTGAAACCTGTATTATAAAAAAATTCATAATTCTCGTTCTCGTATGGAATCGTATGGAAAACTTTTTTATTATTAATTTCTATTTTGAATGAACATTTATCTCTTGTGATTACGAAAAACATAATTATCTTTTAGGTTTTCCATGTTTTTTAATATTTTTTGCATTTAAAACGCGAAATAAGTGCATATTCATTTAATTTGCAAATAATAAAATACATTCAAACACCAAGTTATAAAATTAACATCATATTAATGTTAAAAACAATGATATCCAGAACGTTAATAATTTAATCTAAACGTGTTATTAACAAATTAGAACAAATTGTTTTCATTTAGGAATGTTTTCGAGTAGTTAAGAAAACAATTGGAACGCTTATTCCATCAGTAAATAATTCGGTCACATTTCAATTAAATATTTTACTTTTCATATATGGTACATTCGAAATTTCATATTTTCTTTCAATAACGCCATCTAGTAGTCTCAAATGATTACTATTTTCTTTGACCAGCTCGACTAAGATTTTTTGACACACTGTTAGTAAAATTACGCTTGTTAGGTTAGATAAAATATATCCGGAGGTGTAATGATTGGTTGTTGAAGAAATTACAGATACAAGACGTTCTTTTAGTCGATTTGCATATGAAATTGATGCGTGTTAAATGCAAATCGATATCAACTTAATATCGTTTTGCTAATAATTACGCGAATTATAGATAATTCATTTTCACTTTCTATTTCGTCGCTAACTATATTTAAATTGCCGATTTATAGTATAATATGGAAATATCAAGAATTATACAGGGTCATAGTAAATAAAAAAATGCCTAGATAACGATCTAAATTAAATTTAAACGAGTGGGCCAAAAGAGGTGGGTAGTCAATTCTTCCTAGTCGAAAATACCGAACTAAGAACTTGAACTTAATAAAGGTAAATCTGTTTTTAAATATCGTGTATCTGAAACCTAGTACGTAGTGGAAAACTGAAGGAAATGAATGAAGATATCGTGGGCGTAAAGAAACCGGTCTCTTGTCTTCAATTTTTGAACAAAACTCCCACAACCTTTTAAATTCTATAGTTATTATATAGCTGATGAACATTACGGTTCTTTTAAGTTTAATTTCATAATACAACAAACATGGGATACGGTGTGTATGAAGACAAGTTAAATGCACATCTAATCAGAAATTATATGCGGCTTATAAACAACAATTTATGATTCTTTGTTCTACCAATTGAAGCAAATTTCATTCACACAGAATACGAATCTTTTATATTATATACAATATGTCCCTCTAAGTTGAAATCGTATGGAAAACTTTTTTATTATCAATTCAATAGAATCAAATTTTTTTAAAAGATCAATTATATCAAATTATACAGACTATTTATGTAAATTAAATGCAATCATATCAATCATGATGATAGATAGACAAGTGTATATAATTTATTACAGTCCTTTTATAGAATATCATACGTGATAGTAATATTAAACAACAACAAATTACGAATCCCTACTTTTTAACGCTCTAGATATCCCACAGGAAACGTCCCTCCCGAAAACATCTTGACCTGTTTAATTTAAAAATAAAAAAATAAATCTCGAGATGATTAATGACGATCTAGTAACCAATTAACGATGTAAGCACGTACTTAATAAAAATCATTCAAGACATTATTAATAGTTGTTAATTAATTATCTATTAAGTCGTTAAGGGGGAAATTTAATTTGGTTTAATATTCCACAGTTTTATTTTAACCGAAACAAAAACACCTGGCGATAAAACGACATTAATATTAATTATGTAAATTCAAAATTTATTCACCCTCCAAATGGTTTTAGAGCTAATTCGATTTCCTTTGATCGAATAATTGATATAATTTGTCTCGTATTCAAATATGTGTTCATAGTCGACGACACGAAAATGTATATCTACTATAAGAATACAAACATAAACATTTGTTAGTGCAAGGGTTGTAAATTTCGCCTCAAGGGTGTTTTTGATAACTTTTTTTTCCAATTTTAGCGGAATTATGAAGCTACTACCTTGGACGTTGATGTTAGCGAGATTTTTTGTTTTCGTTCAAGCAGAACCATCAGTTCACATTCTCGCCGAAAATCTAGAACAATTCATTACATCGACGACACTAGAATGGGTCCCATTCAACGACAAAATCCCACTTAGGAATGCCGTCGTAGCAGCGTATCAAGTAGTTGAAGGTAAGAAGATATTTTCGGTATTTCAATACAATTATTTCGAAATGAAATTTACAGATACGGCCCTGTCCGTTGTCACTGGTATGAGAAGAAAAAAAAAGCCGTTGGTTTCCTCTGACTCTTTTCGTGTACTGAGATTGCTACACTCTCTTCAAACAATTATTGTTTGTACAACGGTTTCAAAATTAGTTCCACGTTCAACTTGACAAAAATACCGCTAAAAATGCACAGTGTATGTAACTGACATTTTAACCTTGAAACGTATGTAATTAAATTGTAATCAAGTTGTGCAAGGTGCGTAGCACAAATTTGTGTAGAATTATAATTACTACACATGTTTTAGTTTCATTGAGATCGTAAAATGTTTGCTACGAGAAGTAGAAAGAAACTAAACAGAAGGCTTCCTAGTGGTTATGCAACCAATTCTACACGAATCAACTAAAATTGTGTTATTTCATTTTTCAGAGACGAAAAGTAACGAAGCAGAAATATCCGAAAACGAAACAGGAGAAAACGATTTAGCCAAACGCCCCGTCTATGTTTGTCGCGCAAGAATTAACAGCGTTTGGGTATCTGGACAATTGAGACCCCACAAAAAAGCTTGCGTCGCTTCACTTTATGGAAAAGTCAACGATTACAAGGATTTCGACGTTTTGATAAGCATAGAAGACAGCGCTAAATTGAGTTGGGTTCATAAGGATAAATACACACTCATTTCCCAAGGAGCTGTTACTAGTGGAGAGAACACTTTACGGAGCTATGTTGCACGAAGAAGTGCCAATAGTCATGACAAAGAAGGTAACCAGTATTACCTACCTATTGTAGATTATATTAATTATATAAATAATTTTTTTAGGTTCTCTATCTCATTTCATTGGAAAATTCACTTCATCTGAAAATCTTGGTATGTTCTACGTGGTAGATCAAAACAATATAGAAATACCTTATGAAGATGGTGAACTTCTCGTCGAAACCGAACCGATATCTTACGAATTGAAAAATATAAAATTCACCAACATCAACAAACACCATCCCAAGAAACAACATGTGCTAGGACACGCAATTTTGAAAAACGAAGAAAACAGCTTTCAAAAAGTTGAATCTGTTATCAATTATAGCTATGACTACAATCTTTTTTGGGGTAAAGGACATGGACTTCTTACAGGATTACCTCTAAAAGTTAATTTTTCATCTGGTAATCAAATTATTGGATCTTGGGCATTACATTATATAAAGTCTCAAGTTGAGCTAGTTCCTGTTGAAAGGTAAAATATATGTCTATAAAAATATTATTTATATAAATGATGATTATTTTTAAGGTCTTTGGAAGCCGGTACAGCAGTTAACGTTACACTTCTTGGTAATTACACCGAATTAGAAATACCTTATACAGCAACCATTGTACAAAACTATAAAGACGGAGAAAAGAGAGAAATTATCATAAGAGATACGAAAAGAGAAAATAAAATGATGGAAATTGTTGCCGAATACACGCCAGCTTACTATTTACATAACAATTCCTTTGTTCCTACAACTACAACAACCACAACTACTAGTACTACCACCATAAGTACGACAACTAAATTGACTTCGACTACTCAAGAGGTAATAAAAAGATAACAACCAACCAACATGTTTTAATGATGATTTTTTAGGTCACCCCTATAGCTTCTCCAGAAGTAATAAATTCCAAACAAGCTGGTAATTTGCAATCTAATGACAAAAAACCCAATAATATGCAAGCTGACCAACAAAATTCGTCGGTAAAAGATGGAGAGACGCGAGAAAGTAAAACTAGTAGTTCTAATGTACCATTTAGCAGTTTAAATTGTATAGTAACTGGTTTAGTAGTATTGGTCCTTCTTTCATTTAGACACACGTAAAGAGACTGTTGAAATTATAAAAAAAAATTGTGGCGCTAGTAATTATCAGAAACTTTTTAAAAAGGGCAATGAAAGAAGTCGAGTTCACATAACATAAAAAATATGATAAAGAAAATAGTATTTTGAGATTTAGCATACCAAGACTATTAGAAGAGTGAGTGTGTGACACAACAACTGAATAAACTACAGAATAAACCAAAAATCAAGGTAATCTCCAATTTCTCCACAAAAGAATCTACTAGGTTACTGAAGATTTATGGATTTGAAAGCACATATTCTTTAAATGGTCATGTGAAAATAAGTTATGTGAAGTTGACTCGTCTTGTGAGAAGGGCTAATTATCATTAAAAACTAATTTTTTTGTTGTTATTTATATATCCGCTAAATTTTTCATTGTTCTCCACCTAATTATTTTATTTAGAATTAAATGTAAATAGATTTTGTATATAGACAGGAAGTGGTGATAAGGACGAGTAAAAATGCCGAATATTGGTGATAATAATTTGCTACAAGACGTCCAATAGAATACGATGGGAAGTCGTCGTACCGAAAATATTGTGTAATGTACCATCAAAAAAAATTGTTTAGTAAATAAGACTCTATGTATTTTAAATTATGTATTCGTTTATTAATTGTATTCAAATTACTTAATTATAAGTAATAAAATAACAATATTATGTCAATAGTTTTTTGATGGTGCAATTAAATGAGATCTCGAATAATGTTACAAAAGGTGAATTAAGATACTTTTTTATTCAAATAATAAAAATCAATTTTTCCATTCCTGAGCCTTAATCAACTTCTAATTAATAATACATGTAAGAAGGGACAATCAATAGATATTAAAATTATTTCATTAATTAAAAATATTGATGTAGCTGAAAATATATAAGCATTCACTTATGAAAAGAAAAAGGTGGAGCAGTATAGAAAAGCCTAACAAACTAAAATAAAGTGATATCGATAAAAAGTAATTGACATTAAACTAGACCAATAGTAACTACTCTTATATTTTATCATATTTTTCATGATGGGAAAATTGATTGTTTAGATATTAAAGACTTGTGCAATTTTGAATGAATCGTGTATAAAGAAGAAAAAGAAGTGAATTGAATTCTTAGTGGGAAGATATATATTTTGCCAAAAATAAAAAAGAAATGTTAGAATTAGCATGTGGCATATATTTTTGCTAAAAATAATTACGTTATACTTTTTCAGTATTTTTAAAAGAAGGTACAAAACTTGTAAGAGCCTGTCTTAATTGCAATTTGTGTATCCATCTTTTTTTTGTTGTAAACTACTTGCCAATTTTAAGTCTTTGAAATGGTTATTTCAAAAAATATTGTTATATCAAAAATTTAAAAAAATCCTAAAGCCAAACATTGGTGGATTCACAATTTCTACATAGTTTGTCCTAAAAATACATAATCTTCATGTAGTATATGACGTGTAGATGAATTATTAATATAATCCATTTTCAACATCTTCCACCTGCGATAAGTACCTTGATTTTTGTATGGCCATATTTAAAAAGTATGCAATTATATTAATATTAACATATTTATGTAATATTGTGTCATTTTTATTGTATAAAACTGTAATAAATGAGCTTTATTGCAAGGTCATACAAAAAAAAATATATTTTTATCAAGTACAAACAAACAAACCAGAAGTGTTACTAATCAAAAAAGGTTTGGAAAGTTTATGTATATATCTAATAACAAATTACAAAATCAGACAATGGAAATCAGAAGGAAAATTTAACAATCACATTATTATTTCTTGCTCAAAACATCTCTTATAATGAGAGGAAGTGAAAAGAAAATAGAATTGCATATGAAACAAAAAACCACAGTCTGACTTTGTTTTCATTGTTAAATAAAGCTTATAATAATTGTTCAAAAATATCACTTTGCCATATAAATATATCAACTTCTACTTGTGCTTTTTTTTCTATAAAAACATATTGACAATATATTAATGAGATAAAACAGCAGCTACCGTTCTTTGTGATTCAAATATTGGACTGAAAACTTGTTTTGATGTAAAGATTATATTTTGTTTTTAATTATTATTGTACATTCCTGTATTATGTAGATATTCATTATTAAATATATGAAAGTAAGTAACTTTTTTTATTCGTTTAAGAGAAAAAATATTATATTACCCTACCTATATTACTGATTTAAATATTAACCACAGATTAAGGAAACGATAATAAATGAAGATTCAAGGAGTATTTGAAAGGGCTAGATAATTTCTATAAATCATAAACAAAACTGAGTAGAGCAAAATTCAAGGGCTCCTTCACAGTATCTAAGTATATATCACTAGACATATAGAGATAATGCCCAATATATATAAAAATCATTTTTGGAATAAAGTTAGTGAACCATATTATGATTATGAAAATCGAACACAGATATTACCTCTTCCACAAACGGTGCCAATATATCACAACAAATATATATATAATATTTAATTTTGTAAAGTAAATTAAAGGGATATTAATAGCAAGACTAGTTTAAAAATGAACTCACCCATTACTCCAAGCTGTTGTGGCGTTAAATTAGAAGTATCCAAACCTTCTGGTATTGGTAATCCATTACTAACAACACTAACTGAAGCTACAGATGCTTTACAACTTGCTGCAATTGAACCCTGCTTATTCAATCTGTCCGCCATTGTACTGCGCCTTCCACTGCTCGCGACACTGCCCAAATCTACAAGAAGCACTACTAAATATCTAGTTTACAATAATTGCACAAGTAATTATTTACCTGGGAAAGGGCTTCTAATACCAGATATTCTAGAAAGTTTTCCATTAAAAATATTTCTAGGTAATTTGGAGGGATCCACAACTTTCTTTTTACGGCGTAGAAGCCTCGCTAAGACGCCTATAAGTACTACACTAGTAGAAACAGACACTATTATGATCTAAAACAAAATAAAGTAGCGGATATTCTTCAAAATGTCGGACTTCCTTTTTACCTACCTTTTGTGTAGTTGATAACTGTACATTATGAGGTAGAATTTGTTTGATAGTATTTAAATATTGTTTTCCATTTACCGAATTCAATAAAATGGACATGATAACAATTATAAATAATATTTATTGAATAAATAGGTTAAAAATCAAGTTCAAAACTTAGGGACATTTGAACTATTCTACGTTTGAACTAATTTTTTATTCTTCTTCTTTTTTAAATTCGTACAATGCACTACTAATTCTTTCTTCTTTTTTTCCATTACCTTCAGTTTTCCAATTCCAAATGAAGGAAGTGATATTTCTGTGTTCTCTGGATCAGACCACAGAATCAAACCAAACAGAAGATTCCATTTTGACAGTTTGAACGTTTGTCACACTGTCACTCTACTACAATAAATGTAAACAATCGTTCTTCCTGTGAATAAAAAATGCCCATAAAATCAGGAAATAATTCAGAACCCATGGAAATTGTCTTTGTAAGTACTGTTCAGGAATTTATAAAATCGCTTATATTTCAGTTATAAAGGATTTTTCATTGAATCTGTATTCCAGGATGATGATGATTTACCTTACGAAGAAGAGATCTTAAGAAATCCGTACTCAGTTAAACATTGGTTAAGATATATCGATCATAAAAAGTCGGCACCAAATAACGGAGTAAACATTATTTTTGAAAGAGCTTTAAAAGAACTTCCAGGATCATACAAATTATGGTACAACTATCTAAGAACCAGAAGAAACCAAATAAAGAGCAAATGCATAACCGATCCAGGATATGAAGAGGTAAATAATGCTTTTGAGAGGTCTCTGGTTTTTATGCACAAAATGCCACGCATTTGGATGGATTATTGTACATTTTTAACTGACCAGTGTAAAATTACAAGAACTAGGAAAGTGTTTGATAGAGCATTGCGAGCCTTACCAGTAACTCAGCATAATAGGATTTGGCCATTGTATTTGAAATTTGTACAAAAACATGATATTTCAGAAACTGCCATTAGAGTATTTCGCAGGTAACCATTTTTAAATTTTTTTTTCAATGATATATGAAACACCCAATATTTACTTTTATGTATAGATATATGAAACTTTGTCCTGAAAATGCAGAAGAATACATAAAGTATTTAAGTGAAATTGAAAGATTAGATGAAGCAGCACAATTGATGGCTAATATAGTGAATGATGAAAGTTTCGTTTCCCAGCAAGGAAAATCTAAACATCAATTGTGGAATGAATTATGTGAACTGATTTCCAAAAATCCTGAAAAAGTAAACTCTCTAAATGTAGATGCTATTATTAGAGGTGGATTAAGAAGGTATACTGATCAGTTAGGTGAGTTTACAAACACACATTTCCTTTTTAACATTATTTTAATCCTACCTTATTTTTATATTTAGGACATCTTTGGAACTCTCTAGCTAACTATTACGTCAGAAGTGGTTTATTTGAACGAGCGCGTGATATCTATGAAGAAGCCATTCAAACAGTCACTACTGTACGAGATTTTACACAAATTTTTGATGCTTATGCCCAATTTGAAGAGCTAAGCTTGAGTAAAAGAATGGAAGAAGTAGCTAATAAACTGAATCCTTCTGAGGATGATGAAACAGAATTAGAACTAAGACTTGCAAGATATGAATACCTGATGGAAAGGAGATTGCTATTGTTAAATTCAGTTTTGTTGAGGCAAAATCCTCATAATGTACAAGAATGGCATAAGAGAGTTCAACTTTATGAAGGTATTATGCAAAAAATATTTTTATGTGAATACTTAATAATGCTGTATTGTACATTGTATTAGGTAAACCAGTTGATATTATCAACACTTATACAGAAGCTGTACAAACTGTGGAGCCTAAGTTAGCTGTGGGAAAATTACATACCTTATGGGTAGATTTCGCCAATTTTTATGAAAAAAATGGTCAAATCGACGATTCAAGATTAATTTTCGAGAAAGCCTCCCAAGTGGCTTATGTCAAAGTAGATGATCTGGCTACAGTTTGGTGCGAATGGGCTGAAATGGAAATTAGAAATGAAAATTACGATGAAGCTTTAAGACTGATGCACAGGTAGTTTATTATTTAAAATTGCAAATAATAAACAAACAACTTTCATTTTTTATTTTAGGGCTACAGTGATGCCGAGTCGTAAAATAGCTTACCATGATGACTCTGAAACTGTCCAAAGTCGTCTTTACAAATCCCTCAAAGTTTGGTCGATGTATGCAGATCTAGAAGAAAGTTTTGGTACCTTCAAATCTTGTAAAGCCATCTATGACAGAATTATAGATTTGAAAATAGCCACACCACAGATCATCATCAATTATGGGGTATTTCTAGAAGAAAATAATTACTTCGAAGAAGCTTTTAGGGCTTATGAAAAGGGAATATCTCTGTTCAAATGGCCAAACGTTTACGATATCTGGAATACTTATTTAACGAAATTCCTCAAACGATATCAAGGAACAAAATTAGAACGTGCAAGAGACCTATTCGAACAATGTTTAGATGGCTGTCCCCCTCAATTCGCCAAACATCTCTATTTACTTTATTCTAAGCTAGAAGAAGAACACGGAATGGCCAGACATGCTATGGCAGTTTATGAAAGGTATAAAAACTGTCTTGATATATTATTTATTATTTAAAACGATGTAATTTTTTATTTAGGGCTACTAAAGCAGTTCCAGAACAAGAAATGTTCGATATATTCAATATTTACATTAAAAAAGCCGCTGAAATTTATGGCATTCCAAAAACAAGACAGATTTATGAAAAGGCAATCGAAGTACTTCCTGAAGAAAAAACCAGGGAAATGTGCCTTAGATTTGCCGATATGGAAACAAAACTAGGTGAGATTATTTGTTTATGTTATTTTTTGGCCTTATTTAACAATAATTAATTAATATTTTTAGGAGAAATTGATAGAGCAAGGGCGATTTATGCACATTGTAGTCAAATTTGCGATCCACGTATCACTGCAGACTTCTGGCAGTTATGGAAAGAATTCGAAGTTCGACACGGCAACGAGGATACCATGAGAGAAATGTTGAGGATTAAACGCAGCGTACAGGCTGTATACAATACACAGGTATTGATAGTTGATATTTTATTTTTGCAAAATTCGGTTCAGAAATAAGTTGTCGATTTCTTTTTTTAGGTGAACATGATGTCAGCTCAAATGTTGAGTTCCGCAGACAGTATTAGTGGTACGGTGGCTGATTTAGCTCCAGGAGTCAAAGACGGAATGCGACTTTTGGAAGCTAAAGCTGCCGAAATGGCAGGAACGTCTCAGATTAATAAACCTTCGGGAATTATGTTCGTTAGAGGAGAAACTCAAGGAGATAATAAAGATAAGGTAGGTGACGTCTATTGACTCTTGTAACAATCGTTGAATGCTTCTTTTCATTGGACAGGTGGTGAATCCTGATGAGATTGATATAGGAAGTGAAGAATCTGAAGACGAAGAAGAGGAGGAAGTTCCAGTTGAAAAGAAAAGTGTACCATCGGAAGTATTTGGAAGTCTTACGTCGAATAATCAAGATGATGATGATTAAGATTAAAATAAATATATTGTCGGTAAATTGTAGTTTTTATTTATGAAACAAAAAGGACGAGGTAAATTTTAGTAAGGAGGTTTAAATTTAACAAATGTTTAAAAACAAAAATAATATTATAAGCCAGTTACGTTATTCTGTAAGTTGTTAACAAAGACGCTTGTAAGTACTACACTAGTGGAAACAGAAACTATTATATTCTAAAACAAAATAAAGTAGCGGATATTCTTCAAAATATCAGACTTCCTTTTTACCTACCTTTTTTTTATTATACATATAATGTGCATCAATCCCTAGGATTATTAGCGCTCAACAAAAATTTACAACAGATTAAGTAAGTGAAACATGGCTTCCTGGGGAATGGGACATAAGATAGTCATGGGAGAATCTTGTATGTCCAATTCTGAGGCGCGATAAGATCGTTTGCTCTCTTCTTTTCATCGGGAATGATCTCCAGGGCTCACATATTTCTTTATTCTGCGGAGCTTAGAGTTTGATTCAGTCCAACGGTCTTGCCAGTATTTATAGACTGAATGTTTCACGAAGTTTTTTCCAAGTGACTTTTTCTTATTCAAAACAATGACAATTCCAGAAATGTCAAAAGTCAAAATTGTCAACCACCACAGAATACTACAAGATAGAGAAGCCACTGAATAGAAATGCCAACCACAGAATACTACTATATGAAAGAGCTGTCATGTCAACCACAGAATACTACTCGACCACAGAATACTACTATAAGACAGAGAGGTCGCTCAATACAAATGTCAAATGGTTAGGTTAGCTGTATTGTAGTAAGAGCTAAGGCCATGTCTCAAATATAAGAAGAACATTAAAACCACTGCAATGAGAAAATGTCAAATTAAAAATATTTTTCATTACAATTATTTACTAATCATTAATCAAAAGTAGATATTATTTTGCTATAAATAATCACTTAATTGATTCCTATACAAAATCATGAATAAAGATTTAGAATAAAATGGTAGTGTAACTGAAAATGATGAAACAGAAAATCGTCTACTTGAGCTAGCGAAGACCAATTCTGAAGGTTATACAATGAAAATTTCATGTAATAAGAGTTGAGACTTTAAATTGATGACAGTTAAATAAATTAAATCATTGGAGGAAGAAGATAGAACAAAAAGACCTTTCTAAGCCTAAAGCCAAGATAGTTTTTGGAATATTTAATAGGCAAAGATGAAGTGCAAAATTATATTCTAATAAGAGATGTATTTTTCATAAAAACAAACTCTATCAGCTTATGTACATTGATATATCTACTTCCAGGTATAGGCCAAGCATTAGGTAAATATTTTTGACAAAAATTCTAGTAGAAACGTGTCATCACATGAAAGACATTAAATAGTATACTTTTCATTAGTTTTTTTCATATAACGTAAAAAGTACAGAAGCAATCTCAATGGTATGTAAGGATAAATCGTAGGTAATTGAAAAATTAACAAAATTATTTTTTTTTGTTTTAAATATTTCTCACAAATCACTTAAGACATTTGCGTGTCCAAAACATATAAAAATTATACTATACTTGCATGATGGCACCATCTGATTTCTTCCAGGATTTTTGTCAACAAGTATTACTATAATTGCATGCTCTATTTTTTGGCCTAGTAATGTTATAATACCTACTAATAATAATTACATATACATATTATCATATACCTACAAAATAAACATAGATTGTTTTTTTTCTTCCACTTTCCCAAAACATATATACAAATTTTTAAATTACTATTAGTAAGTGTTACGTTCATCTGGAATAGATGTTTGTACTTGTAAATAAATCTTACTGTGCTCACCAAATCAATTAGTGAGTTTCTCTCATCAGCATAACAATAATTCATGTTTCCTCGAATCAAAATATCAAATGTTTTACATAGAAAGAATGCAACTAGTACTGACAATGTGCAACTAGTATTGACAATGTTTGTGCTTGTATTATACAGGTAGAAAAAAAACAACATAATCGGTAATTTCCAATTACTAATGGTCACTGTCAACTATGCCGTTTCCCACGTACTCTATGTACCTTTTTGTACACACAATTTACAGAAAAATGCAAATCAACATAATCAGAAGCTTCCAATTTCTAATGGCCGTAACTAATTATGTTAATTCCCATTTTTGTGTAATTTAGAGACACATCAAGGAGAAATTATTAAATACATAGAACCATACACATAATAAAAGTGGAAGCCTTGAGAATAAAAAGACCTCATCGGCAACAGTATGTTATTCTTTTGAACTATATGAATTTACAAATAAGACTTACCAAGGACCAATAAGAATGAATCAGAAAATAGTTGAGACTAAAGGAGCTCCTATCATGGCTTATTGTACAACTGTTGTTGTACAATACCCTATACTAGTCCAATAGAAATGGTACTCTTTTTTTTTAAATACCTTTTTACAAAACTACGATAATACCTATATGAATAATTGTTCATTTATGTACAGCTCAGGCTCGTTTCATACTTTGGAGTACCTACTTAAATAGATAAAACCACAGGAATAACAACTCTTTTATTATTCAATTTCAAGTTTTGTGTTTGTATAACCATATACCTATCAATTTTTTTTAGAGTATCTAAATAAACAAAATCCTACAACCTACAACTAATATTAGTTATGGAATTTTAAAACAGCTGTTAATATACCCTGCTTCCCACCCAACTAGTTACGTCACTGACAATTGCATGAATCCAACAGGTGAAGCACTTTTGCCTACAAACGTTATTAACTTCAGGTAGACGGAAAGAGAAAGAGTTAAAATAAAAGAGATAGAAGTATATAGTCGCAGCCTCCGGTTCACTTCGTTTTGGTGCAGACCGCTCCCGCTTACCTTACCACCAGAAAGGTGCAAAACATTCTTTATTGAAGAGTTCAAACGTTCGTGAACATTATCTATTTTTATTAAAATAAGTACTCGTATTTAGTGACAGTTACGTGTATTGCATTGATTGGATTTTATTTATATGGGGACTATATTTTAAGTCATAGGTAAGCCTTTTGTTTCTTTAATGTCGAAAACAAGAAATGAATGTTCTTCAGTTTGGCCTCCACGGTACACCTACCTACCTACCTACCTAAGCTCCGCGTCTAAGAACACATTTTAGTAAAACGTGACGTAACTCGCATTTTTTTTATAATTTAAAAACGAAAGTTGTTACTTTTCGAATACATAAAATTATTGGAATCGTTATTTAATAATGATTCTCTAGAATTACCACCATATACCTATTATTATGTTATGATTTAATATAAAAGACTATTAAAACTTTTTGTATATCTATATATTATTTATAATATTATGTATCGTATGGTTCATTACATGAACAATAGAAAAATAAGAAATTACTTTCATATAATATATTCGAGATCATGTTATTTTCATGAAAAACTGAAAATCATATGATTCAACCTCTTTGCAATATCAGAGAAAGGAATTTTCGCTCTTTACATTCCATATTGCACTTAGGTATGTCAAACGTTTTCACTATTTTGAAATTTTAATTTAATTTAAACTAAAAATTAGGTAGTTACATCTCACAATCTTATCAGCACATAATATAATTTAATCATATTATGTAGTTCCCATGCAAAAAAGGAAAATACCTACACTTAGTCAACAACGTTGTATACTTTATACGAAAGTTCAATGTAACTGAGTAAGTAAGTATAAAAGAATAGTAGACTAAAATAATATAATAATATGTTCCATAATGAAAACTTAGCTGTACCATTATTCGCATAATGCTAGATATATGTATGGTATGCAATTTTTAATTGCGATTACGTAAAATATAAGTAGGTATATTCAGTTACGATGACATCAAATCGTCGGCTATGCTTCTGTAATTTCATATATTTATAATAATATTGTTTCACGTTGTTTATTTCATTTGTAGGTACCTACACATCTCTCTAGTACTTAGGTATTACAATAAAAGGTCAATCTAACCAACATTAGAAAAATATATGACATAAGTTTTTCGCTTCTAACAAAAATGTTTCGAATTTTTTTTAAATATGGTATAAGGTACTACACGCAAACTTTTAAACAAAAGCAATGAACTTGTGACAAATCTCTTTGTCTGAATTCGTTGATCCGCAAAGGACGAAACTGATTTATTTGAAGCCATTTATCGGTCAATCTCTTTTTATATCGATGCTATAATATAGCACCGGTAGAATTCTGAAAAATTAGTGGTTCCTCTTCCTACCATATTATAAAAATTTGTCACCAGGCCATTAAATTTCGAAACAAATATACTGAAAAAGTAAAATTTAATTCCTCTTTCTATATTTATTTTATTAAAAGGTACCTATGTATTTCGGTTTTTCTATGTGAAAGAATCACTCGTTATTGTAAAAGAAGAAAAATACGTGTATATTTATAGGTATTATGCACAGTCGTTAATAAATAAAACAAATACTTTCAATTGCAAACTTTCACAAAACGACACACGTTATTTTAGTATCTACATATTGACCAAAATTATTATTGCAATAATTGACACCGAATTATTAATCGTGAATTTATGATAGCAACTGTAGGTATATATTTGGTTTAATTTTTCTGCCTTATTTTTTTAAATTTGTTGAATCAGTCAACTGTAATAATAATTATAATTCAAATGATGATTTCATCCCATATTATTAGATATTCGCTGTTGTTTTTGTTTTGGATAATAATTAATAAATTCTAATTAATAGATAGAAGCTGGTACAGACTATACTAACACTACTGTTATAATATCTGTGGAATCTTCTTTTATGTAACGCCAATCAACGGAAAAGAAATGTTTGTTTATACAACCTATGAAAAATTGTATTGAAAATGAAAGTGATTCGATTGTAATCCAATCGGATTACTTTCATTTCACCACGAACAGTACGAACATTCAATAATTCATTTATTTCTTCACTGTATACATACCTACCTTTAAGTGGTTATTGTATTGTTCGGGGTTTGGATTCTTGCGGAGCTCAAACAAAATTTCATTTTTTTTTATCAATTTTTATGGATAGTTAATCTTTTGGCAATGAAAAAAAAAGCATGTTATTTGTAATGATGACTCATTTCTAAATGTGGTGGTTCCTACAATCTCTAATAAAACAAAAACGTTAAAAGCCCTAAGCGGATCTAGTCATCAACACGATGACGGCAGGTAATTCTTTCAAGAAATAACCACGGATGACCGATAAAAAAATAACCACTTTCAGAATGTTATACCAGGCGGTATTGTAATTCATTTCTGTATTTAATTTAAGCACGTAGACCTATGTCGCTTTCGTCTGGTGTTTCGTACAGTGACGGCTTAGGTAGGTAGGAGGTTACCCCATAAATCCAACAGAAAACAAAATAACAAAAAATACTTACAAATGATTAAATATTCCCTTGTTTTCTTTAAATTTATATAGCGTGGTTTTATAACTTGAGAAATCCTTATCAAATTAACTTCTTATAATGATAGGTAGCTACCAGCTTCTTCGACAATTCAAACACTGTCCCTGACTTCCGTCTAGACCCTAGACGGACCGAAAACATACAACAATAACATTGTCGGTAGCCAAAGTCAAAACAAGTTGAAAGGGTGGCTGACACACCTGCGGCTAACACATCCATCTACATTCCGAAGGGTTTATTTTTCAAAGAAATTTAAATTTATGTATCCGTATCCAAAATTCTACCAGGACTGGTCAAAAATGAAATTTTTCCTAGCGCTATTAAAAACAGTATTATCAAATTTTAATTATATTGTTGAAATATTTCGAAGCCTTAATCATTAATGCGTTGATCGATAAATGAATTCCTTTAACAAAGACATTCATTACATTTCAAAGATAACTTTTTTTTACAATTGACTCACACAGAATCGGGCAAACAAATTCCATAGTTATGATTATGATAATTAATTTTATTAATTTTAAGGTGGCAAATAAATTAGTGATAAATTGTATAATAGATTCATAAACCTTCCTACACACACATTTTAGCTCTAAATATGATGGTGTCAGTGCAAGTCAAGGTAATTTTTTTTTATAAATTTGATTACTGCAATTGATCTTTATACATAAATTAATAATAATAATAATATAGAGGTGAATAAGTCAACAATATTTAATATTAATTTTGATTATAGAAAAATTCATATAAAGTTTTGGTTATTAAAAAAAAGGTATCACACTTTACAACCCCCTTTTACGTGGAGCTGTAATTCATTGTCTGTGGGGGCATATATATAGCCCAAGAAGTAGATGTTTGTTCTTGGTGAACGGTCCTCTCATTAAAAAATCAAAATAGTATGATACTATATATAGATTTCTGCTTTACTCAAATATGACAATTGTAATTAAGCAAATATATATTTTTTTATTTACTGTCAGCTTTTTTATTTTAATTACAGTCATAGTTCATGTAGGTACTACTCACTTTAAACTGTTTTGCAGATACCCTGTGTAGTATAAAATATTTTTAAAATGTTGCCTACATAATTTTTATTTGAAACTTTTTTTTCTGCCAATTTGACGTAAAAAATTCAAGCGTGTACGTTGGGACACCCTGTATGTTTCAACTGCAATTTTTATATTTCAAAATCTAAATTTTTGTCGGCTAAGGATCTGTTACTGTTTACTGTACCCACAATGAGAGATTGATAAATTACCAAAATAAGACTCCTTTTTTTTTAATTTTCGAGATCTATAAATAATTTAACGAAAAAAAAATGAATCATTGGATTGATATTCCCAACAAACGTGATTGTTTTTTGACAAAAAAAAAATACAAAATTCCAAAGCGAATTTTGCCGTAAAAATCGTTATTTAATCCACAATGAATTTATGACGAATGTGCTCGGTATATCACGAGTTTGAATATGATAAATATAATGTTTAAATTAGTAGAACCGGTATTTTATTGTGTTAAGTATGTTGGTAGCGATCTTGGCAAGGTTATCTACTTTCCACTAAATAAAAAAATTCTTTATCACTTACACCCTAGAAATTAGGCTAGAAAATATTATCAGTAAATCGCTAAGAAATTAATATTTGTTTAGACGAGAAGTATCGCTCTCGATATATTCGAAATTTAAATTTGCCCCGGGACACAATCGTATAAAAAAGAAAACGATTTATTAAATATACTGCAGGTACACACAAACTGGAAAGTACAAAATTTACTGCATGTAACACTTTTTAATTTTTAATATAAAGCTCAATCTGTTCGTCGTAAATATTAAATGTATATTCATTCAACAAGCTTGGTTAGGTTAGTCAAAAATACATTATTTTTCGGACTTTTCGTTATGATTTTAATTTCAAATAGGTCATGGAACTATAATTATATTATTATCATCGATCGACCAAAAGAGAGAATAGGTACTCAATATTTTGTTTAGTGAACGGAACCGCGTCGACCTGAATGAATGAATGAATGAATAACCGACAACAATTTTGAATGATTCAATAAATGACCTCTCTGTATTAGAAAACCAATTTTATTTTACATCGACCTTGTAGGTCGGTACTAGGTACTAAGTAGATACATATTTATCTTCCCACCTAAATATCTAAAATCCCGTGTATTGAGGGAGACAGATTTGCTCTTACTCATTCGCATAATTGAAAATAATAATTAGGCAGGTAATACCCGTTACGTACCCAAGACACATTCTATGGATATTTTCTTTCATATTGCAAAATACACTTTTATGGGTGACGTGTCTTAAATAGTTAACAACGCTATTATGGTATGGTCGACAAATATTTGAAGGACAACATCTATTCTATTTATTATTACTTTATACTTTCTGTTCACCTCCGCTGATAGATATTGAAGGCAGCATAAACGTTACATATTTAAAATTACAGTTACAACTACAACGTTATATATTGGATCTTGGAATTATGATAATGATCTTATCTGGTCTGTAGAGGATATAAAGTTATATCCATGTCTTGTACAATTTTCCCGATCATCCAATTTAGCCCCATATTTTTATGGAAAATAATTTGTAGGTTATGGACGCCGACAGCAGTTATGGCGGTAGCGATACTGCACAAGATTCGCATTCCTCATTGGATAATTCACACAGTTCGCATAACATTAGCAAACACGAACACAACGAAGACACAGTCACAACGGCGGTACACGTAATTCCAGATACGACACAAAATCAACAAACACCTGTGAACCATTATTATCATAAAAATGAAATTACCGTTCCTGTTAATTTAGACGACACGGATTTTCAAAAAAATGTAAGAATTTTTTCAACTTATATAAGTATTATTAATAGTTTTTTTTTGTGTACTTTTGGATATTTATATTTTTTTTAGACTGATTCAAAATTACATTATATGGCTACAGCCAATTTGAACATCAATGAATCCTTAGAACACCATAATAATTTGGACGAGATGAGTAAAAATTACAAGAGCCAACATAAATTGCAAGAAAGTTTTTCAAAGAAATCAAAACATTCAACATCTTCTGGTATCGACAATCCAGCATTTATTGAAGACGTCAAAAGTACTTTTAACAATGATATGCCATATAGCAATGGATTAAGTAAGATATTTTTTACTGCATACTGCATTATTATCAAAAATATTAATAATATATTATTTTACTTACTATTATCTAGCCCCTGATCCTTCGAAAACAAATAATCACGAACCTGTGACGGAAGCCGTTAATTTGGAGTTAATAAATATGAAGCCCGGGGGCGCAGCACATCACAACGGTCTTAAAGGATACGATAGTTCCGGCATGACGACTATTCCTTTAAAAAAAGACGAGGAGGATATGAGAAGTCCATACGATGAATATTTCGTGCCTGTAAATGAACACAGAAAATATATGAGGTTAATAATATTTTTTATCTATCATCCAATTGGGATTTACGTGAATTTTCTTTTACAGGGGAGAAAAATTATACGTTACAAAAGATAACAGAGTAGAAAAAAGAAAAGGTAAATGCATATGTTGGACCATATGCATTGCTCTTGCCGCTATAGCTGTGATAATTGGTATATTAGCAGCAGGTAATTTTTAATGTAAAGACATCATTCAATAATTACCTATAATCTCTTTTTTTTTCATATATATGTAGCTGGATTATTGGTATCTCAACCGCCAATGCCACAAGAAGTAGAAGCAAGTGGAAGAAGTTTTGATAATAATGATATACCGATAATAAGCAAAGGAGGAATAAGTTTACCAACTAAAGGACAAAATCATCATCCCATTACCCCCGAACCACCGATAACTACAGTTAGTTCGTTTATTCCTTCGACAGACCAAACTCAAATTCAAGGTATGTAAAGAGATACATTTAAAATTTTATATTAAAACTTTGATTTCTTTTTTTTTAGTACCGCGAGTAATAGAATCTGAATTTAAAATTGATAATTTAGAATTCAATACTCGATTATTAGATAAAGATAGTTTGGAATACAAAGCTCTTTCGGAAGCAATAGAACGACAGATAAAAGAATCTCTTTTATCGAATAAGGAACTAAGAAATGGGACTGTCAACTTTGATATTAAAGTTATGGAAATGTTGTAAGTATTTTGCTGTATTTTTCCATTTTTTAAATTAATAATAATGTATTTTTAGACCTGGTAGCGTAGTTGCGAAATATCGTATAACTTGGAAACCTAAAGATGAATATTCCTACAACTATCTGGAAAATACCAATATTGATCCAATTAACGAAGTATCTTTAAACAAAATATTGATAGAATATTTACAAAGACACAGAGACTTGATGGGAGAATTCCACGTACAAGAAAATTCAATTAAATCCCAAAGAGTTTTAGATCTTTGTAAAATACAAAATAACGGTTGCGAACATTTTTGCGTCTTCGATTATACTAGATTAAATTTCGCATGTCTTTGTCCGGAAGGTCAACATTTGAGTACCGATCAAAAACGTTGTAAAATGGACATTAATAATTCATATACAACACCGGAACCGGAACTAGAAACTACAACAAAACCACCAAGAGCAATTTTAAAGCATACAACTGAACCCTTCACAACCCCCGAACCGATCATTCAGCCGGCATCCAAATCGGAACCCGTTACTGAAGATTCGCAAGAAGAACATTTCTATCTAGGAACTTCTTCGACTGTTCAATCTACTACAGAAAAGGATTACTCCATGGACTTTGTTTTCCTTCCTCAAGATGTTAGTTCTTCCATGGGCGATTTTAGAGAACTAACAACCACATCAGTATTTTCAGGTCAGTTATTTTTTTTAATCAGATAAATAATACCAACTACCCAATTTATTTTCAGCTTTACCAGTAGAATTTCCAACTGAAAAATCTCCAGATGAAATTCAAACTTGGTCAAACGAAAACAAGGATACGGAAAGGATCTACTTAAATCCAATATTTTCTGGTCCGCCAACAGAGAAACCTACAGACACCACCCAAAAACCATTCACCAAACACATTAATAACCAACAAGATTCTTCCTATATACCAAACCTAACAGGTATGATACATTTATATAAGTACTCTTATTATGAATTATTTATGATTTAATTTTTTCTACAGTTTTTTCTGACACTGAAAACAAGACGGAAATGGACCATAAATTAGAAATCATACATACTGAAAACCCAACATCTGAATACAGCATGGGCAATGTGTATACACCACCTGCACAAGTTCATTTCGATGTAACTACAAAAAAAAACAGTATGTACATGATCCAAGTACTTAAACCTTTAACATACAAGGAAAAATACAGGGAGCCCAAAATCCAAGGTAAACATTAACAGTTAGACTTATCTATTTCATTTAATTATACTTATACTTATAGTGTAGACATTATTCTTATAATTTACTTTGTAGAACTTCATACAAACCCAATAAACTCATCAGAAGCGGACAATAACGGAACAGATCATGACATCGAGGCTATGGGTCATCCTGAACAAATTCACGATGAATATAATATGTCTCCGTTTTTACCGGAACTCGACAACGATACATTTGTTAATTCTCTACATTCAGAAGAACATTTTGTAGAACATGAAAATCACGATAATGTTTCCACCATTAAATCAACATCAATGGAAATTCCTACTACTACTCCTCCTCCTCCACCAGTTACCGAAACAGTTTTATCAACTAACGTACAAAGTAATTTGGCTCAGTTGTCACCAACAATTTTAGAAGGTAAAAATTTTTGTTTGTAACTAACAGATAGTGGGTATCTTCTATCTCATTACAATAGCATCTTCTTCAATATGGAAACTTAACCTGTGTGCTTTTTACTACATGTATTATTATTTTAGTGACCAATACTAAAGCACCATCTTTAGAATTTGATGAATTAAATACCACTAATCCATTTGATAACAAAACATCAGATGCAACGATTTTAAATGGAAACGAACAGTTTATTACTAAAGATTTGGAAATAGAGCCACTTAAACCAGAAGTTATGATAATAATATCCGATAAAAATGACATGACAACAGAACCTGTTACAATTGCAGAAGAAAATGACATTGAAGGCACCACTGCTGAAGGTATTTTCTAATCATTTATCTTTAGTTTCAAATTAAAATTTTGAATTCACAATAATCAACTGTTAATGAAAATAGTGGGTACGTAAAGGAACTTTAATCTTTATGTGTATAAGAAAACACAGGGTGATTTTTAAAGGCACCAGACTACCATAACAGTAATTTATATGGCAGAAATTTGGGGTATATTGCAATAAAATAAAACTTTGGACTAAATAATTATGACCAAATTTCATATCTCAAGACAATTTAGAGACCAGGATAAGCAACTCGACTGAAGAGTGAGGATAGATCATAAAAGTGCGTAGTAAATCAAGTTTTGAATTGAAATAATTAACACAAACTACATACAATGTCTTACTACATGTTTATAAAACTAATTCAAGTTGTCGAGTCGAGAAATGTCAGTTTTATGAGTTTTAATAAAAATAAGTTACCTGGGGAATTTGCACAAATAAGAAATGCATTGGAAAGTCAGTCCATCTTGAACCTTCTGGCAGTGAAGATGCTCGCTGACGGTTTAAAAATCAAGGAATAACTTGAGACGTAAGCTGAGCAAAAAAATTAGTTTGGACCATTACACTGAACACTCAATGGACAGCTAGTATGAGTACTAGTGTGATTACTCTTTCCCATAATAAACACTCCTTAAAACTTCCAATCAAAATTATAAAGCATTACATATCAATGTCTTCAAAGTGCGGGTATTTCTTCCCCTTAACCTAAAAAGAACAAAGTGGTTAACGTTCACAATACATTAACGAAATATATTTTACTTAGACTAGGTGTACTAATTAGAATAGTTTATTTACTTCTTTACTTGATATGGAGAATCGTTTCACCAACGCCAATTTAAAATTGGGCGGTGCATTCGGCATCATTTAACCTAACCTAAAAATATTTTACCTCGACCACGGAACACTATAACAATTGTTGTACTGTTCCATGCCTCGACCACAGAGTACACCATCTATCATAGACAGTGTCATAGAGTACTAAATATTACTCTATGGTCGGTGTACTCTGTGGCCTCGACCTTCTGTCAAAATTTTAGGCGGCAATTTATAGGCTCGATTATACAGACGTAATACAGAGGATGTTATAATAAAAATACATTGAATAATTAATAATATTTGAAACTGTTGGATTATTTTGATATGGATGTATGCTTTGTGGTCTCGGTTATGTTACTTTAGCCATAGATAATTATATATCAGTGGGCTGGACCATGGCTGGACGCTGGACCTACTGTTTTGGGGGTTATGTCAGATGTCATATTTTTAGGAGGGAAAAAGTAGTAAAAATTATTAAGTTGTTTATGTGCTCGACCAACCTATGCCCCTAAAAAAACCAATGTTTAATTGTGTATGTATTCTGATTCTTGACAAAGTTGAACTTTGGTGGGATAAGAAAACTGTACAGATTTAAAATAAAGTTCGGTCGACACCACTCGTTCTGGGTTGGCAAAAGAAGAAGACAGATGACAACTCAGACAGTTGTGTCATGGACGTAACTTACAAACTTTGAATTTAAATATAAATTTTATATTTAAAGCTTCCAAACTTATCAGGATATATTTTGTATAAAAAAAGAAATGGATTAATGATTAATAAAACGAGGTAGGTGCTAGTTGATGTTAGATATTATTTGCAGTAAATTCAGATACCGGACAATATTAATATACGCGCGCCTAGATACACCCAAAAATTTATCTCAAAAGAGACATTAATTAATTGTTACAAATGATTATAAGTGTTGTTTTAACCTTATAGAAGTTACAACCCATTACAATATATACCCACATATGAATTGAAATAATTTAATTTTTAGGAGTTACTACAACCAATTACCTACAGACACCAGTAGAAGAAGAAATAATAATTAAAAAATATATTCCTCAACTTTTTGAAAACAAAACAACTGAACAAGCAAGCAACAATGAAAATGTGGAAAATGCTCATGATTACAATACAACTGTGGAAAATTATAATAATGTACAAGAGTATCCTTTAACTTTTAAAGAAAATAATGTGACAAATGAAAAAACTTCGAATGCACAAATTACAACTACAGAAAGTAATGAAATAACTGAAAATCTCTCAACTACAGAAAACAATGAAACTATTAATAGGGAACAAGTTATTAACACCACAACAGAGGAGTCTGCAGTACCATCATTTACATATGCCATCAATACAACTGAAGCAAACACATTTAATATATTAGAAGAAGGAAATACTTCAAACTCTGATATTCTATCTTCTACAGAAAATACTACTAATGTAGACAGTCTACCCATTCATTTAGATGAAATAATCACAACTGAGAAAACAGTCATGAACAATAATACCAATAATAGACATATTTCAGTTCCTCCTGTTATAATGCCTGTTGAAACTACAACTATAATGGAATTTACAACTGATCTGTCAACTGTAACAGAAACTTCAACAGAACTTACACAGCAAACAACAACCATACAGTCAGAAAATATTAACAATATCGAAGAATCAACCATAACTTTGAATAAAATTGAATCAGAAACTGTAATATCCATGGAAAATTCAACAAATTCTACAAACATAAAAAATTTCAATGACATCACTTCTAGTACTGAAGATCTAATTGCCTTAGAGACAACAACTAACACTGAAGGAAGCACCATCCCTGTTGTAAGTAGAAGCAATTTGCATTATTTAAAACTGCTTTTCACTAGTAAATTAATTGATTTATTTCAGAAAAATGAAGAGAAAATGGAGTCAATCGAAAATAAAACAACTACTGAAGCTACTGATACTGTAACAACTGTACTAAATACAAAACAATATAATGAAAATGAAGAAGACAACACAATTTCAACTCAAAATAATCAGATAACATCCACGGTCCCTTATAAAGAATACCGAGTTAAAGAAACTGTCTCTGATATTACAACAACTGAAAAGTTGTTTGTAACCCATAAAACGACCACCACATTGAAGGTAAAATAATTAAAAATATATTGTAACAATTATTATAGTATTGTAATTAAAACTGATCTTTAGGCGGAAGAAGATTCAACTGAAAATTTGAGTATAATCCCCTTAGATGGAGACCAATCGTATGAAAATAAAGATGTCCTATTGGAGAGTAATGATAATTCAGGAGAAAAATTAAACGAGATCCTTTTAACTACTAAAAATGAAGAAAAACCTATAACTGAAGATTTTGTATTACCGAAAGCTTCAAGATGTTCTCATGGACAATTTCAATGTTTAAACGGAACTTATGTTAAAGATGGAAATTATTGTATTCAAATTGAAGATAGATGTGATTCTGTATTGGATTGTAGTGACGGTTCAGATGAAATTAATTGTATGGAAGAAGGATGCCCAAACAATTTCCAGGTAAGATTTTTCTTTGTAACTCATTCAAATATATCGATATCAACATGCAAATCTTGTTTGTTTCTTAAACGTAGTGTGCAAGTAAGCAGTGCCTAAAAAGACATCTTGTTTGTGATGGTATCTTGAATTGTAACGACGGTAGTGACGAAGTCAACTGTGGTGAGTAATAAATTTATTAAAATGATGGAAAAGTTTAATGAGTTTTATATAATTATACTAGAATCATGGAGCTGCAATTCAAACGAAATGTCATGTGGTATAGGAAATCGTTGCATTCCTGCATCTTGGAAATGTGATGGTAGGAAACACTGTCCGGACGGATTAGATGAAGAAGGATGTCCACAAAACGGACCTTGTCCAGCTCAATCGTTTAGATGTACCGAACAAAGTAGTTGCATGCCGAATTCGTGGAAATGTGACGGCCAAGCGGATTGTCCGGGAGGAGAAGACGAATCATCATGCTGTAAGTGTCAAATATAATGTAAAATTTCCCATTTTAATGGATTCGTTTTTTATTTTCAAAGTTTGTACCGAAGAAGAATTTAAATGTATCACAGGCGGTGGATGTATCGCTAAATCGGATCGTTGTGACGGTATCGCTCAATGCTTAGACAAATCCGACGAATGGGATTGTCTGAAACTCGATAAACTGATACTCAATTTAACAGACACTACTGACGACAAGGAAATATTACAGGTAAATTTATTATTTATTAGATTTGGTTTATTTATTATTATTAACGCCAACATAATTTATAGCTGCAAGTTGAAAATAACACATGGTATCCCGTATGTATGGATTGGACTACATGGAATACAACATTCGCCGACTTGGTTTGCCAAAAATTGGGTTATTCAGCTTCGTCTGCTTTGGAATCTGTTCCGAAACCGAAAAATTCAACGTCCGAAATAAGTTATGTATTATTAACCGATCAACAACTAAATCTAAATTTTATTCGAAATAATATTCCAAATTGTGATCAGTACGTTTCTATTAGTTGCCAAGAATACGGTGAGTTTTTGAATTTCCTCAAAAAAATATACCTATTTTCAAATAATAACTTTTTTTTTTATAGTGTGCGGCAGTCCAACGGCTTTCGATGTGCCTTCGGCGCGAATCGTAGGAGGTGATAAAGCAGCTCCGACTCAATGGCCTAGTCTAGCGTTACTTTTCAATAAAAAACAAAATATTTATTGCACTTCGACGCTCGTCACGCCACTTTGGGCGGTAACTAGTTATTCTTGCATCGCGGGACGTACTTCACAATCGATCAACAAAGAAGATTGGCTCTTGTATGCCGGAGGCACTAATAAAGGTGATAATGTCACTAGTCAAGTGAGAAAATTGAAAGAGATCGTCACACATCCACAAGTAAGTAAAATGTTGTTGTTAAATTTGGAATGCTTATCGATATATCTTCTCCTTCCATGTAGTATTCTTTAAGATTGTTTTATATATATATTAACCGATTGAATTGTTTGTTTAGACGAAATTCTCCAACTTTGGATTCAAAAACGATGCTGTACTGTTGAAAATGAAAAAGCCCGTACACATAAATTTGAACGTAAGTGCTGTATGTCTGCCGAATAATGGAATAGAACCTCGTCAATTGTGCGTAGTTGCTGGATGGGGAATTAACAAACCTGGAGGTAAAACCTATTAAACCTAATTGGATTTTTATTTGAAATGTGCTTATATGTGTATTTTTAGAGCCCACCATACAGCAGTATCTTCACTATTTACCAGTACCACTGATAGACACTGAAGAATGCAATTCGACCAAACATTATAATGGAAAAATTGCATCCGATAAAATTTGTGCAGGATATACTGATTCTGATAAAACTCCATGTTTCGTAAGTTGAAAAGTTGGCCCTATTACGTGGATAGATCACTATTAATTTGTTGTTTTTTTTTTACAGAACGATGAAGGAGCCCCACTTATGTGCTTCTCTGACAAAACCGCAACTTGGGAGCTTCATGGACTGTTAAGTCACCATGGTAATTGCGGTAGTACCAATAAACATCCAGCTATTTATACGGCCATGAATCCTAGTTTAACGACTTGGATGAGTCATATTATTGGTAGTCAAGCTCTTGCAGTTTCATAAGAAAAAAGAGCCACTGTTGTAGAGATGTAAATATTTTTAGTAGATTTTATGGTTCTGCTCTAAATTTTATTTATTTTTATATTTACTAAATTGATATCTTGATTACATTTTTTTTTTGCATATTTTCTCTATTGTTTTATATACAGTGTGTACGTAAAGTAACGTAACTTGTTAATATTTAGATTTCCGTTAGGTTTACAAACAAAAATGTTGAATGAATTTTTTTTTTAAATAATTTAATATAAGTCGATTAGATGAATACAGGGTGCATAAACATTTTTTTTAAATAGTACACCATGTATATATTTTCAGTTTTCCATAATCTATTAAATTACAAATTGAACCGCATAATTTTCTACTTTTAATAATTCCAAAGTTGCGTTGGTTTGTATCTAAAATTATAAAAAAATTGTTTATGTCATAAAACTAGTAGGTTTTTCTGCCATCAATTTTAATTAATTACAAGTTTCCCGCCAAAATTTCTGAATTCCCGCTACAAATTTCAAGTTTCCCGTTAAGAATTTCAAGTTTCCCGCTAAAATTTTAGGTTTCTCGCCAAAGATTACGAGTTTCGGGCGGGAATCCTAGAATTTCGGTCTTGACGGTTATTATTATTATTAAATTTATGTTAATAAGTTATTTTGGAGCAACGGTGCACCCTGTATTCATCTAATCGACTCATGCAGATGGACTAGATTATTTAAAAAAACTTTTATTCAACATTTTTTGTTTGTAAACCTAACGGAAATCGAAATATTAGCAAGTTACCTTACTTTATGTATACACTGTATATTTTATTATAGGTATGTAACTCATTTCTTTATCAATATTTTCAAAATATTATGTAAGTATAGCACTTATGGTATTTATACATACCTACTAAGTACCTACCATATTAAATTTAACTTTATACAGCGTGTCCACGGATGGAGTGCAAAATTTTTTAATATTAATTTAGTGAAAAATGTTATTCTTGATATAAAGATCTAAAATGAGACGGGTTTTGAAAAACTTGAATTTTATTTCATTTTATGGGGTTTCAGAACAAGCAAAACTTCTTATCAAGAATAATATTTTTCACTAAATTATATTTAAAAATTTTTCACCTATAGGATACTCCATCCTTGGACACGCTGTATATTTTTTCTAATAACCAAAATACAAAAACAATTATCTTTATTGATTTTTGGTAAAGTAATCATTGTTATTACTTAATATAATATAAGAGAAGAGATATCATTTTTATTATCAATAACATTTTTGGTACTGTTGATAAAAGTGAGAGTTTTACCATTAAAATGTTACTTAAATACCGATTGGTTGGAGCTGTAAGCTGTTGTACTGAAAGGAATGTGGAAAATGTTCACATTTAGGATATATATCTTATCTTTTATAATGCAGGAACATTAATAAGTGTATTTCAGAATGATTTGTATATATATAGGTACTTTGCCATGAAAATTTTATGGTGTTTGTGAATACCATAACGTAACGACGTCCTGTATATATATATTTTAGAGAAAACTATCATGCTGCTCAAACTAATACCGATTTATGTTACGACCAAATGTTTGTTAATATTTTTTCGATTGTAGGTTAGAAACTAGTCAAAAATCGCGAGAAACGCAACGCAAAGTGTAAAGTACCAATTCAAATTATTCAATTATTTTTTAAATTACAAAAAGTGTGTGCTAATATTCCTATAAATTGATTTTTCTATTAAAAATTATGTTCTATACACTTTGTGTTTGAAATTTTAGAGACTTTGATAATTAATTTACAATTGAATAATAAAAACTACGCTGTAAGTGTGAATGAATGTAAATAATGTATATTTTTGATGAAAATATGTACACATTTGTTCTCTATAAAAAAAGGCGAAATATCGAACCATATTTTTTAAAAATGAATTAAATTCCTAAGAAAAAATTATAAGCGAGGCGTCCACTATAATCTCGAAAAATAAATATCAAATTCCGTCCATTAATATCAATTGTGTGATATTTGTATTAAGCAATTAACCATATATTATTAGAATTGTCGATTTTAAATTTTTTGAGGACGCCTTAAAACTACCTAGTCTTTGTGATTTGTATGTGCAGTTTTTTTTTAAATCAATTATTCTAATTTAAATAGATATTAGTGACAATATTTTCAGAATTATTGTTTATATGTGTGCCTTTATAAAGTATATTTACCCGAATAAAATAAAATTTATTATTTTATCAAATTTTGTTTTTCCTTTTCACCCAAATATCTAGCTATGGTAAATAATTATTTCCGTCGACCGAGTATTAACAAATTAGACAAATGTAGGGTCCAGGAAATCGTCACACCGGGTTTAATTACACACAATGGATGACTTGGTTTATTATTTATTTCCTCACTACATAAAAATATGAAAACCGTGGTCTACACATGCATCGTTTAACATCAACTGTCATTCTCTTTTTTCAAATTTTCACCACAGGGGGTCTATTCTGTAACATGTGAGAGTGCTCGCGCACGACAACTCATCGATATGAGTACTCTCTCACTCATCACTCACATGGATTATAAAAACCCTATTCACGATCATTCGACTCGTCTACTACATTTTGTCCAGCGTTGCCAAATGGCGCGACTATCTTTGAACTATTATTAGTTCTAATGTACGGTTAGTAGGTTTCAATCATAGACAAATATTATATTTCTCTATGGTTTTAATTTGAAAATATAAACTGATAAGGACAACCACCATCTGGTCCAGCATAAATGTTTTTCGATTAGATATAGTTGTGAGAAATAGTTCGATTTTATTTCCTTTTATATTATAATTTAATGAAAAGAAAATGCTGTGTGAAGCACAAAAATCAATAATAATTAATTTTATGAATCAACATGAAGAGTTGCGCAAGGGACAATTCACCGCAAGCTTTTCGTATAAAAAAGCCCAACAACTTTGGGAAGAAGTTACGGTAAAATTGAATAGCGTCCCAAATGGCCAATTCAAGGATTGGAAAAAATGGAGGAAAGTAAGCATATTTTGTTTTCTATATATATCATTTATTTAAGTAGAATAAAAATCACATTTTACAATAAATTTCAACTATACGATTAAAAATAAATGATAGAGGGAGAGATTGTTTTACAATTACCTACAGCAGCTTAATTCGTTTTTCTTTCATTACAGACATGGCAAGATATGAAAAAAAATGCGAAGGCGCCCAAATTAATAGGCATAGGACCATGACGGGAGGAGGCCCAGTGTGCTCTAAAACTCTCAGTAGTACAGAAACTGAGGTTTTAGATTTACTTAGCCCCATTCAAATGGATGGGATAGGAGTTGAAGAAACCCCAATTAACTTTTCATTTAGTGATGATGTAGATGGAGTTAGTACTTATTTTTTATGATCTCGCAAGTGATTTTGTTAGGGCATAACTTGGCTTCAATTAATTCCTGTTCTTAATAGGAAAAATTAGTTTTCTAGTAAGATCAGGCTTTTCTTGAAATCAGGACATTACTGTAATAATGACATTATAATATACTAATTTTTGTTTATGTCTTTTAAGAACTTGCCTGAGAATGAAAGGAATGTTCCAGCTGAGGTAGCTGAAAGGGCTAGGGAAGAGGTGAAAAACAGATTTTTTTCTTAAATTATTTGTAATACCTAAAATATCACTTGTTTCAGGTTTTCACGTTACCTGAAATAGACCAGGATGCTGCTAATGTAACTTTTAATAAGCCTGCTGAGCAAAATAATGAGGTAATATAGTCAACTCAATAGAAAAGGTGTCGTTTTCAACAATTTTTTTACGATTACAGGAGCACAACTACAATTTGCAGTATCCAGTGTCGAAAAAAGTAAATGCCAGACCTCAACCTCCCAAAAAAATCAGCAAAACAGCTCGGCTGCAAACCTCGTTCTCGAAAGAAGGAGCTAAAAGAATAAAGAAAAACCAACAATTTGTTTGGACAGCTTAATAAAAAAATTGAGCAGAATCCAAAAGTAAATAAACTATGATATGTACATTGTTATATGTACCAGCAATTTTACTTTGTTTTACGTTGGTCTCATATCACTTTATTTATTTGTTACCCTGTTTTATTGTTTCCCTTATATCATAGTTTATTTATTTTCCAACTTTGTTCAATTTTTTCATGAGAGGTCACTAATAGCTATCCAAACAATTTGTGAGTTTTACATTATTCTCTTAGCTCCTCCTTGTTTGGAAAATAAAAATTTAGATTAGTGTTGTTTCACATTTGACCGACTCAAGACGATACAACGGCTTTTAATTTGTTATTTATTTTTTTTTTGACTGTTAAGAATGTGCTTTTGAGTTAGTTTGTTCTTTTTATTTTGTTCTTTTTATATTATATTTTATTATATATTCTTTTTACATTTTAATTATAGTGCGTGTCAATTATTGTTTGCCTCAACAGTCTTCCAGCTTCCAAATCATTTTGTGCTGCTAAATTGTTTACTGCCGCAACCTGGTTTACTTGAATTACTCCAAGATCTGCATTCAAAAATTCCTCATCTCTATCTGGCTCCGGAATTCTATTTCGCACACAAATATTGTGTAGCACACAACATGATGTTATAATTTTGGCCACTTTCACTGGTTGGTAGTGGAGAACCCTATCTTTCAAAAGACATCGAAATCTGTTTTTCAGTAAACCATTACACCGTTCTATACTACTCCTTATTCTTTTAAAATCATTATTAAATCGCTCCTCTGCGCCAGGAGTAGGATTTCTCAATGGTGTTAGCAACCAAGGACGCAGCGGATAGCCTGTAACAAATAATAGTGAAGATCATGATCAAGATTATATGAATTGATTTTTTTACCAGAATCGCCTAGCAAAAAAAAGTTGTTTTGGGGTTCTCGGCGATAAACTCTTTCAAGCACAGTTGAAATATTTGATTGCCCCCAAATATATGCATCATGGGTACTGCCTGGAAAATTGGCATTTACACCCATTATTTCTAGGTTTTCATCACATACCTGAAATATTAGCATTAAAAAAAGAAGAGAAAATGTATGATATCTTACCAGTTGTACATTTAAAGAATGGTAATTTTTCCTATTTACATATATATGTTCCACTTCGATTGGTCGTACAACTGCCACATGGGTGCAATCAATAACACCAATTCCTCCAGGAATGCCAGTAGAATAAAAAAAACTGAAAAATGCAATCAAAGTCAAAATTTTGTAGAATTATTTTATTCCAGTTTCTACCTTGCTCTCCGTTGTGACAGCTCTTCAATATTCTGTGGAAAATGGATCCATCTTGTAATAATTTCTGGCCTGTTCAAGGCATTGGTAACCTCTTCAATGCATCTACATACACTACTTTGACTCATTCCACAAAAAAAATTAGAACCTGTCACAGCTTGATAGCTGCCTTGGCCAAAAAATAAAAGGGTGACCAACAACTGAAAACAATTCTGCATTTTAGGAGAGAGGTAAAAAGATTGTTGATATTAAGGGCCTACTATAAAGTTTTGGAGTACTATGTCAATTCTTTTACATAGTGTTATGTTTGTTTAGGATTTAGTTATTCACATACTATATTGTTGTTTTTATATCTTGAATAAATATTTTAATTAAATTGGTAAAATTGATGTCCTTACCTTTGTTTTACAACTTAAGCCAGATCTTCTTTGAGGAGCTTGCAAAAATGGTGTTAGCTCATCCAAAAGAGCTGTAAGAGTGTCTTTATTTAGGCGAAAATGTTTTATGAAATTAAAATCATTTAAAACCAAGAATGGATCTTGTCGTTGAAAATACAGACGAGGTATGTTATTTGCAGCTTGTTCTTCGGCATCTTCAACATTGTCTATTAGCATTTGCATCACCAAATCGTCATCATCCATTTTCAAAACAATAAATAAACACCAAAAACTAAGTAAACAATTCAACTCCAAAAACTAAACGATTCAACTACAAAAACCAAACAAACTACAAAATTAAACTATAAAAGCCCAACAATCAAACTACAAAAACTAAACAATTAAACTCGAAAAACTAAAAATGCACTTAATATTTAGAAAAAGTAAATAGGCACATGACATATGTCGAGTGGTTACATTACAACCTTCCTTCATCTAATTCTCTGACCAAAGACAATGTGCGCAAGTCCACTCTCTCAAAATCTATCAACTCTCTTGGTTTTACCCAGTAGAGTACTCGTATAGGAGTGTATGAGCATTCTATTATGTTTCTGAATCGGAATTTTATAATTTTAGGAGAGTGACATGCGCAGTAAAGCTAAATTGTGAGAGAGAGGTCCTACACGACCACTCACACAAGTTAGTGAATAGACCCCCTGGTCACCATCTATCGACTCTCCACTAATCACATGAAGAGAGAGAGAGAGACTCACAAAAAGGAAGGGTATATAATATCCCCACACAAAATCATAAACTAACGACACCTATTAGTGTACTACAGGCAACACAGCGCACATTTTATACAGTTACCTGATGTGGTGTAGGCAACCAAACATACATAAGAAAAAAGAATAGATGTTTGGTATCTCTCGAGTAGATGGCGCTGCCAATATGACGCTATTTTGAAGGAATCTGTTTGCTCTACCGAGTAAGCACGAAGCCGCCATTGTTGTCTCAAGTAACCTTTGAAATATTGCGTTCGCTTAAACTGATCTATTCCAAATTATAATATTTTCATTTGAAAACTAATTGATATTTTGTATATTGGAAATTAATAATATTACGTTTATCTAATTTTGAAGCCAAAATAATTCAAATTAAACTACAATTGTGCTTTTTTTGGAGCATCAGTGTAAATTAGTTCTACACTGGTATGAAATCGAACAGTTTTGCACGTGAAATGAACAAGCCTTTTCAAACAAGTTATGGCGAATTTGTGAGAAAGTAGACGCCTCGAGAAGAAAGCTTTCCAAGTAACATTTTTTTATATTTATACTATTAATAATAGGTTTATATAATTAAATATGAAATATGTGTGATTTTTATTAATTTATATTTGAAATTCGTGCTCGTATCTTATAGACAGTGACATTTTATTGACAATATTGACATTTTGTCAAAAAATTGTCATAATCAAACGCCAAAAGACGTTTATAAACACATTTCATCCATAAAAACAACAGGCCGAAGTATTATTTCATTATAATCTACAAGAAAAAGTTATATAAAAATCCACACGCCCATCTGCTTCTTCCATGATGACGTCATCACCTTTTCGTCTCATAAAAATATCACAGTTTACAAACTACGAAATCACACCTAAATATCGCATATTTTCAAATTATTTTTGATATTTCAGCTCTCAACAACCATTCTACAAGGATATTTAAGAAGCTAGAAGTAAAAATAGCCCATCAAAATGTCCGCTAACCAGTATACCATAAGAGAAGTAGTAGGTAAGTACAGCTAATCTGTAATCACATTTAAACACAATTGGATTTGTTTCCTATCAATATTGTATACATGAATTCAGATAATATCTAATTTATTGTTTTCAGATCATCAGTTTCACACTGTAAGTAGTGCAGATGATGAAAATGACACAGCCTCTGATGAAGAACAAGTCCCAGTTATGTATCAATATGAAATGGTGGGACCATTAGAACGAACAGTAAAAAGACGTGGTCATCTGCCCAAAGATGCAGTAAAAATTTTGAAAACTTGGCTTTATGAACACAGGTTCAATGCATATCCTACAGAAATTGAAAAACACATTTTGTCACAAGAAACAAATTTAACAGTACTGCAAATTAGCAACTGGTTTATAAATGCCAGAAGACGATATCTTCCAGAAATGATGAGAAGAGAAGGGTGAGTTTGTTAACAATTATGTTTCTTAATAAAGTGGGTCATTTTATTTTGGGGGTTTTTCTCTAAATTGGGTCTTGATTCCATGGTGTATCTTATTATAGTTTAAGGTAAATGTTTTTAAGATATTCTGAACCTAGTAAAGATTTTTATTTACAAAAATTTGTCTTAAATAAAAGAGTTAATGTATACTTGAAATTCAAAATTAATATAGTTAATGAATAGTTCAAATTTTTAAATATGTTAATCTGTTGTTTTCTCATTATAAATAAATTAGCATGGGCGTTTTGAAACTATTAAAAATTGCTTTTCACTTTTAACATACTTAACTAATATTAAATCTTATACCAAGAATGTAGTATAACATTTTACATAACTGAAAGATAAATAATATGTTCTCCATTTATTAAAATGAAAATAGTGACCATGGAAAGACATCTGATTCACAGAAAAATCCCCTTTGGTTTTTTTCAGCTATGACTCAGTCCATTACACAATCACCAGAAGAAGAAGGGCATCCTCATCCCCAAGAAATTCTACTGATGGTACTACCACCTCAGTTCCAGTCAGTGGAGTTTATTATAAAAAGGGTAAGAAGATGATGAGAGTAGACAGAGTGGATAGTGATACAGAATATGAAGTAGATGCTAATGGTTTTGTTGAGACAAAACAACCACAACAGATGGAAATTGCCGTACCGACTGGAAGTAGGAAGTTCAATCCTTGGAATCCCGACGTCCATTATGGGTTGACTGTTAATGCTGCAGAAAGAAGGTGATTTATTTAATATTTGTTTTTGTGTGCTTGTTATAACATGTTTTGTAAATAAAATTTTATATTTTGTATATTTAGCAGGCAAGAAACAGTTCAATTTGTACAACAACCACAACAGCAAATGATCCAGACTTCAAATCAAACAAATACATCTAATCCTTTCCCATCAAATTTGGTCGTAGTGAAAACTGCTTCAGGAAAAAACATTGTCCTTAAAGTTATCTCTCAATCTACAGAGGTAAATAAATTTTAAAAAAAACACACATCTTGCTCTATTTTAATTGAATACTTTTTGCAGATTCCTAAACAATATCTGTTGAAAACAAAGAAATCCGCTACACCAGTGGTAGCTCCACTAGTTGAAGTAGTAAATGAAGTGCCTCTTGAAGACCAAATCTCCATTGAAGAACATGAAATAGTTGGAGGAGATGATCAATCTGTAATAGAAGAAGAAACTTTTGTTGAAGAAGATACGGAAGTGGAAGGGATCGAAACTGTAGAAGGAATTGAAACTGAATGTGTAGAAGAATATGAAACAGATGGAGTAGATGAAATAGAAACAATCATGGAGGATGAGGATGATGAAAATTATGTGGAGACAGAAATGGTAACCGTCAAAGACGATGAAGAATTGTATGTACCGGATGAGGAAGTTGAAGAAGTTTTTGTAAATGAAGTAAGTTTCTAAAACAATATTATTTAGAATACAATATTTCAATATTTTTTTTTAAATAGGTGACTCTGGAAGAGGAAGTGAACGAAGTGACATTGGAAGAAAACGTCAACGAAGTAATGTTGGAAGAAGAAGATACGGGAGATGGAGAACCGCTTCATGAAATAGAAACGGTGGTAGTAAAACAAGAAATTTAAGTCGCAATTTTTAGTAAACTAGTTGTAGTTGTATGTTTTGATTTATCTCTCTTGTTCTAAAGTGGAATTTCACTAATTGGTACGTTCCAGACGTATCCTCTGTATGCATATTTATTATTTGAAATGACATAATGTTTTAGCTATTTGTTGTGGTAACAGAAAAAATAAATTAAGTTTAACTATAAGTTCACAATGAGTCGTTTCTTTAAAAATTACTTATATATATATATATATACAGGGTGTACCAACCTTATGAAAAACTTCGGCATATGGGTTATTTTGAGAGATATCAAAAAATGTTATCAACAAAAATAGTAGATGTGTGGAAGGTCCATATTTTGAAATTATATCAAACTATACCGAGTACTGCATAACTCCATTACAAACCAAACATATTATTTTTCAAATAGGAACCCCTGTATATTATACCGAATTCGGATTGGTTACATTTTATTGAAGCTTTTGATATGAGGTTTTGCCTCGTTATACAGAGTCTTTCAAAACATATGGACACGTTTATGTGAAAATCGTAGGTAAATCAACGCTCTGTAGTTTGTTGTATGTTGAAGAAAAAAAATTTATTTTGCCAAACAGAGTTTCTTAACATGATGCAATATCTCCGTATCTTATTAAATTTCAATTATATTCTTTCTTGTATACAGGCTGAACGGAAACTCGAACCTGTCATTTTCTTTTTTATTTCAAATGGGACACCCTGTATTTCATAGCAAAAATAGAATCTTCGATTATGTAACTTTAATTTTTGTGGAGCATTCCCTATACCCAAAGTTTATAAAAACAGAGTTATCGGGTAATATTTATTGTAAACTATTATTATTGACCCATTATGTGAAAGCAATAAACGTTGTATATAACAAAAAATCCTAATTAATGATAAATTTTAATGAATATTTCATTTTAAACAAAACTAGCTAACAAAAGTATAATCCTAACCGTAATATGAAACTGAAGGTTCAAAGTGTTCATCGTTAACATCAATGCAATGCTGCAGAATAGTTCAAATGATTGACTAACACTGTTTTTATAAACTTTGGGTATATGGAATGCTCCACAAAAATTAAAGTTACATAATCGAAGATCCTATTTTTGCTATGTAATACAGGGTGTTCCATTTGAAAGAAGAAAGAAAATGACATGTTCGAGTTTCCCTTCACCCTGTATACAAGACAGAATATAATTGATATTTAATAGGATACGGAGATATTGCATCATGTTACGAAACTCTTTTTGACAAAATACATTTTTTTTCTTCAACGTACAACAAGCTACAGAGCGTTGATTTACCTACGATTTTCACATAAACGTGTCCATATGTTTTGAAGGACTCTGTATAACGAGGCAAAACCTCATATCAAAAGCTTCAATAAAATGTAACCAATCCGAATTCGGTATAATATACAGGGGTTCCTATTTGAAAAATAATATGTTTGGTTTGTAATGGAGTTATGCAGTACTCGGTATAGTTCGATATAATTTCAAAATATGAACCTTCAACACATCCACTATTTTTGTTTATAACATTTCTTTATATCTCTCAAAATAACCCATATACCGAAGTTTGTCGTAAGGTTGGTACACCCTGTATATATGCTGTTATGTGCGTATAAGTGAACAATAATATGCCTTGTTGATGTTGAAGCGAAATGTGTTTTAGTTGACACAAGATTACGATCATTTTTTTTTTGGTTTTAAAGAAGAGTAACCTAATTAAATTAAATTAAATATAACTGCAAACTGTATAATATATAAAGTTTAAGCGAAACAAACTATAATTTTAACACTATCATCTAATTGTAAAAGTTTACCTACAAAATATTGTTTTATGAAAAGAAGCGTATCATTTTTGTGTGAATTAATAAGGATATTTTATACAACAGTAGCTTTGAAGGTAGTTGGAAATTGATTACCAAATAAAGATTAGTTCAGTTGCATTAATAACTTGTTTGGTTCATACTGCATCGTCATTCTTCACATATTTTTTCTAGAGAAATAAGTAAAATAGCAAAATACTTTCTATTGATTTGTTAATCGATGTATTTTAAACGACGTTTGTTTGTTGTAATAGAAAATTCATATAGAGAAGAGGCTTCTTTGTACAGTTTCTTAAAGTAAGTAGATTTTAGGCTTTGATAACACATTATTGTGGATTTAATTGTTAATCATGGGGTAGATAGAGTTTTGAATTTCTTTTTTTTTGTATTTATTATGTTTCTTGATCATTCATTTGAAAATATCTTTTTGTTAACAACTTACAGAATAAAGTGATTGGCTTATATTATTTTTGTTTTTAAACATTCATTGAATTTAAACCTCCTTACTAAAGTTTACCTCTTCCTTTTTGTTTCATACATAAAAACTACAATTTACCGACAAAATATTCATTTTAATCTTAATCATCATCTTCATTACTCATCGCAAGACTTCCAAATACTTCCGAAGGTACACTTTTCTTTTCATCCAGGACTTCCTGCGATTCTTCACTTCCTATATCGATTTCGTCAGGATTCGCCACCTGCCCAATGAAAAGATGCATTCAACAGTTGTTGCAAGATTCGATAGACGTCACCTACCTTATCTTTATTATCTCCTTGAGTTTCTCCTCTAACGAACATAATTCCCGAAGGTTTATTTGTCTGAGACGTTCCGGCCATTTCGACAGCTTTAGCTTCCAAAAGTCGCATTCCGTCTTTGACTCCTGGAGCTGAATCAGCCACCATACCACTAATACTATCCGTCCTAAAAATTAACATAAATAAATGTTTTCACCTAGTTTTGTTTCCATATCGGCATATCTAATGTTTAACTGAGTACGGGTTTCTTAAGATCACCTCTTCGTAAGGTAAATCGTCATCATCCTGGAATACAGATTAAATGAAAAAACCTTTATGAATATAAATAATATTTATTGAATAAATCAAGTTCAAAACTTAGGGACATTTGAACTATTCTATGTTTGAACTAATTTTTTATTCTTCTTCTTTTTTAAAATCATACAATGCACTACTAATTCTTTCTTCTTTTTTTCATGACCTTCAGTTTTCCAGTCCCAAATGAAGGAGGAGATATTTCTGTGTTCTCTGGATCAGACCACAGAATCGAACCAAACAGAAGATTAAATTTTGACAGTTTGTATCCCTCTACTAACAACTAATTATTATTTTATGTTCTAAACAATTATTCTTCATGTGAATAAAAAATGCCCATGAAATCAGGAAATAAATCAGAACCAATGAAAATTGTCTTTGTAAGTGATATTCAGGAATTTATTTAATCGCTTATATTTCAGTTATAAAGGATTTTTCATTTAATCTGTATTCCAGGATGATGATGATTTACCTTACGAAGAGATCCTACTCAGTTAAACATAACCTAAACAAAATAAAATCAAAGTATTATAACCTAGTTATAATTTGATTTGGACACTTTGTTTTACAAATATAAGCAACCAAACAGGCATTGAAGGAAGAAATAAGGTTCAATTTTTTCTGTGTAAAAGCCAATTGACTAAGTATAACACTTTATAAATTTCTTTGTTTCAATTGTGAATATTTTTTTTGCTACTTTAGATTGGGAGCATTTTTCTGCAAGTTGTTTCAAGTTTAAAGAACTCAGTAGAGTTCCATTTTTATTGGACCAATTGGGTGTTGTAGAGAAGATGGAGTTTATATGCAGATGTACAATAAGCAATTGAAGCTCTTCAAGGTTAACTATTATCTGATTCAGTCATAGTCCTTGGTGAGTCTTATTCATAAATTCAGGTAGTTCTAGTTGAAATAATTTTATTATTTGTTCGTTTTTCAGGAAAAGAAAACATCAACAACACATTTTTACAAGTTTATTATTGCGACTGTTATATGAAAAAGAAAAACAGATGAAAAGTATACCTACTATTGCAAATG
>CAJUYG010000367.1:192702-217396 GCA_910591675.1 Galerucella calmariensis | reverse complement strand
AAATTTATTTATTGTAGGTAAAACCACCCAAGTCTGTCAGTTCATACTAGAAGATTATGTTATGTCTGGTCAAGGAGCTTGGGCAAATATTTGTGTTACACAACCAAGACGTATTTCAGCAGTTTCAGTATCGGAAAGAGTAGCAAATGAAAGATGTGAAGAATTAGGTCAATCGATAGGTTATTCAGTACGTTTCGAATCATCTTTGCCCAGACCGTATGGATCGGTTATGTTCTGCACTGTAGGAGTTTTATTAAAGAAGCTTGAAAATGGCCTCAGAGGAGTAAGCCATGTGATTGTCGACGAAATTCACGAAAGAGATGTAAACAGCGATTTTATTATGGTCGTTTTAAGAGATATGATTCACTCGTATCCGGATTTGAGGGTAATTTTTCTTATCAGTCAAGATAATTCAATTCAACATCTATAATTATTTTGTACTTCTTATTGCAATATGGTATAAATATTGGGATAAATAAAGCTGTGATTTACTCAGTGAAATAAAAATATTGAATATCTGTATTCTCCGTTTTAGGTCATTCTAATGTCTGCTACCATTGATACAACTTTATTCTCAAAATATTTCAACAATTGTCCAGTTATTGAAATTCCAGGAAGAGCATTCCCTGTTAAACAGTATTTTTTGGAAGATGCTATTGAATTAACCAAATTTGTACCACCAACTGATACTAAAAAAAGAAAAAGCAAATCCAAAGACGACGACGACGAAGAAGGTACTGGCATTGAAGATCAAGACGAAAATTTAAACAAGGTAAATTTTTTTATTTGATACATCAGATTTAATTAGAATCAAGTTGAGTAACCAGTAATAATTTTAAAAATAGTAATATTTTGTACCAATAGCCTATTCGCGATCAGTGATTAAAATTTTAATATTTGTTCTTGCAACTAATTTCTGAATCTATATTTTTATCTTTTTTTTTATTATTCAGAACATAAATCACATCAACCCTTTGAGTTATTAGCGATACCAAAGGTAACAATAATGAACAGCTGGTCAATTCCACTGAGACGTTCGGCATATGGCCGAACGAAGCTTTAGCGAGTTCGGCCAGCAATCGCGTATATAGGTATAAGTATATCACCAGCACTGCGAATACCAGCTTTGCATAGAATTTTATGTAGCATCGGTGGTTCAGTGGTAGAATGTTCGCCTGCCACGCGGGCGGCCCGGGTTCTATTTTTGCTACTAGCATGCGGAAAAAACCCAAAAGATAACATGAAGAAACATTTCTTATTAAATACATTTCAACAAATTAATTATTATTATTTGACATTCATTTGATGAGGCTTATACGAGGTTCATTAAAAAATGATTGAAAAATAAGTTGTTTTTTTATTGAAAATTATAGCAGAATTATAATAAATTTATTAATTTTTCAGTCATTTGGTAAACTACAATCATACAAATATATTTTAAATATTCAAATGTCAGTATCCTCCCCAAAAACTTGACAAATTTACTTTTCCGCACTAGTTATAACTTTCGAAGTAAAAACTATCTAATAAGGTCAAAATTTGCATAATTTTACTTTCCCACACTAGTGCGGGAAAGTGACACTTCCAAACCTAAAATGCGTGCGGGAAAATGGGTTAAAACGCACGGTCGTAGACAAAAAATTTATTCATATTATGTAACATACAAGATTTTGATACAGTCCTGTAAAGCTATGCAGATTATTCTGGATTCGCCATTTCATAAAAGGGTCGGGTCGCTAAATATAGTCTATGCTACTCAGTGATACAACAGTAACCTGGGTTTGGATGTGGTCTATCCTGATAATTCACATGCATTGATCCTGCTTAACAGGTTCAGCTTTCTTTACTTATTTCAATTAAATAGAGTGCCAAATGAAAGAGGTGTATACTTAGATTTCATACCTAAATTACTTAACTGCCTTATATCTAGGAAGGTGAGTGGGGATATTTGTCATCTAATTTATAAGGAACAACACGGATTTGTGAAAGGTAAATAAACTACCACTACAACGGTAGCTGGAACGCTACAGAAACGTCGAAATAAAAAATAAAAAACATTATTGTGGTTTGATTCCCAAAAGAATAAGAGAAAAAAGAACAACTACCACTAATTTAGTACTGTATAATTTTATCCTAAATACATTAGAGAAAAGAGAGCAGGTTGTGCAATATATACCGATTTTACCAAAGCATTCGATCGTGTTAACCATTTACTTTTATTAACAAAATTGAATGCAATAGGATTTGACGGTTGTATTTTAAGGTGGTTAGGTAGCTTTTTGGAAAGTCGTACGCAATCTGTACGTTGTGCTGGCTCTGTATCTACGTCTATCTCCGTTACATCGGGAGTTCCACAAGGTGTCCACCTAGGTCCGGTGCTGTGTTCTTCGACGTAGGAAACGCGTTCAACAGTGTCAGTAAACGGGCGGTGTTGAGCGCGTTGACAAAGCTTGGAGTAGGGGAGGGGCTAGTTAATCTAGTAGAGGACTACCTGACGGGGCGTGCGATAGTGGACACTAGAGGGAGAAGGTATGGGACGGAGGTTGGAGTGCCCCAGGGCTCGGTTCTGGGACCGACGCTTTGGAAGTGTGTGTTTGATGAAGTTTGTGGGATAGCATGTGAAGAGGGATGTGAGATTACGGTGTATGCGGACGATGTCTGTCTGGTATGTACGGCAAAGGGAGAGGTGGATATAGAAAGAAAGGCGGAGAGGATGTGTAGGAAGATTGTGGAGAAGATAGAGCGGTGTGGACTGGAAGTAGCTGAGGATAAGACTGTGGGACTATTGGTGAAGGGGCGGAGCAAGGCAAGGGAGGTGGGGGTGATGGTGAAGGGAAAGAAAATTCGGATGGAGGAAGCGGTGAAGTATCTGGGGGTGTGGTTGGATAGCCAATTATCCTTCAAAACCCATATGTTGAAGGCTGCAGAGAAGGCAAAAGTAAGGGCAGCGTGGCTAGGAAGATTGATGGGTAATGTGAAAGGACCGGGAGAATGGAAGAGGAGGATAATTGGTAGGACGGTAGAGCAGAGTATTCTGTATGGCGCTGAAGTGTGGGGTGAGAAAGCAGGGGTGAATGCGAGGGCTAGACCACTCCTGCGGGTGCAGACAGGAATACTTTTGAGGGTGGTGCAGGCGTACAGGACAGTGGGTGGACTGGCAGCAGCAGTGCTGTCACGGTCCTATCCATTGGATCTGATGGCTAGAGCCAGACAGAAACGCTGGAGGGGAGCGAGCAGAGAGGAAGTACAGGATTGGATGGATGAGGAAATGGAGAGAAGGTGGGATGAGTATGAGGGCGCGCTAAAAGGAGCGATTGGGAGCAGGAGAAATTGGGTGGACCGGAAATTTGGAGAAGTGAACTACTTCTTGACGCAGGTGCTCACAGGGCATGGGTCGAGAGTGGGTTACCTCCACAAGATTGGGAAAAGAGAAACTGGAGTGTGCGAGAGATGTGAAGTGGAGGATGATGTGGGGCATGTGTTTAGATGCTGGAAGAATGAGGAAGTTTTAAAGAAGTTAGAGAATAAACTGGGAGAGGCGGTGTATTGGGAAAATATGGTGGAGATTATGTTGAAGGGCGAGGATGAATGGATGGAGATAAGTGGCGTAGTAGAGAGCATGATAAGGGAAAGAGAAAGACTCGCTATGGAATGAGAGAGGTGGGAGTTAAAGAAGGAGGAAGATGAGGGAGAGTGTGTGAGGGACCGCCGCCCGTCTTGAAGTATGCTAGGGTAGTGATTCCAAGGCGGGAGTAACGGCGAGTTTGAGGTGGGTTTGGTTGGTAGGCATCTCCGTGGGGATGAGTCCAACACTGTCTGGGTACTGGTTAAGGACCCAGTCGAACATGAGTTTCCCATCTCGGCCCGAAAAAAAAAAGGTCCGGTGCTGTTCAATCTTTATGTCGGTGATATTTACTAAAGCCTGGTCCAGACACAACGTCTTATCGAACGACTTATCGAATCAGACAAGTCGTATCAAGTAAAACGGCGCGTGTGGACCACAAAACGTACGTATTTGAAGTGCGAGGCTTCATTTTATGAAAATTGATTCGACAAGTTGGAGCGTGTGGACAAACTTTCGTTTTATTGGAAATTGTTTCAGTATATTTCCGTAGAACGTATTACACTGCTTGTTGCTTTCCGTGTACGTACTGGCAACTATTTTGCAACTGAAAATTTAAAAGCAATATGTCAGATCCTCGTCAGTGCTCCCGAGAATTTTTAAGAGAATTTATTGAACTCTTCCATAATTTTCCTTGCTTGTGGCAAGTTAAAGTGCCGAGTATAGTGATCGAAATAAGAAGTCACAGGCATATGAAATAATGATTGAAAAATACAAGAACATTGATAAAGCAGCAAACAAGAAGACAGTTACCAAAAAAGGACGCTCCAAAATAATGAAATCCACTAAAAGTGGTGCTGGTGGAGATGATATCTACAAACCAACGTTATGGTACTTTGATTTGCTTGAGTTTCTCATGCAGGTGTTTTGCCTTCTAATGTAAGGAGTAAAAGATTTTAACAAATGATTGTATATAAGCTTCAGTACCCACCCTCATGTAATTACGCCAATCATCTGACATGAGAAAATGCATGTTTTTTTAACAACCATTCCCTCGACCATCTCAATCTTCGTTTTTTTTTTATTCTTTTTGCTTTTGATTGCAATGCAAATAGCATAGAGCGACCAAAGAAGCGCTTCTTCCATGACCGAAAACGTATCGAAACTAAAATTTGACCGATTAGTTGGAAACGTGTGGACGCGATATCTTTTGTACTTTTTGTCGAACGTTTTGCATGAACATTTTATCGTGTCTGGACCAGGCTTAAAAGCTGTATCTGGATTTCGGTATCAATTTTTTTTAATGGTACTTTGCTATTTTTAAAGTTTATTTAACGTATTTTGATGCTCTTGTTCCCTAAGTTGATAAAAATAATTGTTTAAAATATAAATAAATATTTTTTTCAGATCGTTACTGGGAATTATTCAGAAGTAACCAAAAACGTTATGTCTAGACTGAATGAGAAAGAAGTTAGTTTTGAACTCCTTGAAGCTCTTCTTGATTATATAAAAACCCAAGCGATTCCTGGAGCCGTATTAGTATTTCTTCCTGGCTGGAATTTGATTTTCGCAATGATGAAGCACCTTCAAAATCATCCAGTATATGGAGGACCGGACTATTGTATTATGCCGTTACATTCGCAGATTCCCAGGGAAGACCAACGAAAAGTTTTCAATCCTGTTCCCGATCACGTTACAAAAGTTATCTTGTCGACCAATATTGCTGAAACTTCTATAACCATCAATGATGTGGTATTTGTCATTGACAGTTGTAAAGCAAAAATGAAAATGTTTACGTCCCATAATAACATGACTAGCTATGCTACGGTTTGGGCATCTAGAACTAATTTAGAGCAAAGAAAAGGTCGTGCCGGTAGAGTTAAACCCGGTATTTGTTTTCATTTATGTTCAAAAGCAAGATTCGATAAATTAGATGAACACATGACGCCGGAAATGCTTAGAACGCCCTTACACGAATTAGCATTGAGTATAAAACTTTTGAGGTTAGGTTCCATCGGTCATTTCCTGAGTAAAGCTATAGAACCTCCACCGTTGGATGCTGTAATCGAAGCCGAAGTACTTTTGAGAGAGATGAAGTGTTTGGATAGAAATGACGAGTTAACACCTCTAGGTAAAATAATTGCAAAGCTACCAATTGAACCTAGGTTAGGAAAAATGATGGTTTTGGGTTGTATATTTATGTGTGGCGGACCATTGGCAACTATGGCCGCAAATTCGTCTACATTTCCGGAAATATTTACGTTAGATATGGGTCAAAGAAGATTGAGCTTCCATCAAAAAGCTTTAGCCGGTGATAGGCATTCCGATCACGTTGCTATGTTGACTGCTTTTGAGGTGAGTTTGCTTATTAATCTATTTAATTATTTAGTATTCATTTAGTATGTTTAGTTATCATAATGATAATACAGAACTGTTTATATACATGTTACCAATATTATGCATCCAAATATGCACAAAATATAATTATTCTACTCTAGTTGCCAACGTCACTTTACGCGTTAAGGTCTCTATCTCTCGCAGAGTTGGGAAGGTCCGTTGGTCACAGATTATACGTGTTAGAAAGGGACCAGGCAAACTTCCTTCCTGTGAACCACCTACACCAGTTCCAACATCCTAAGACTACCTAATAGGTAAAATAAAAATCAGTTGTTCCTTACCCAATGAGCTCGTTTCATGAATTTCAATGAAAATGTCACAAGATATATCGGGTCTTACCTAAGTATTTGCAACTAATAACGCCACTCTACGATTTCAAATAAAAATGGAAAAAAATATTGAAATTTGAATTCCTGTGGTGGACTGTGGTAGGCTAGAGCCAATTACAAACAATGAGATTTTGCGCTGTTGTTAGGAGGGAAAACTTTATAAGTTGACTAGTTATCTTTTTTCTTTTACATCTGTTGAAAAGAAACGCAAAGTACTGTCAAAACGTGCTCTTTCAAATGATGCTCTTGTGATCGGGAAATTTGGAAATATATATTTTAAGCTGTAGTTTTCGACATGACGCTTTCAAAGTAGAAAATAAAATGTGACGATGATATAAAATGATATATCGAAACAATTGTCAATTCTATTAGAAAACTAATATAATGGAGTTAATAAAGAAATAGTGTGTTCCATTAAAAACTAAAATGTAAAATCACTTTTAACATATAGGAGACAATGCTGTAGTGAGCGTTGAAGAAAAAACATTCCACAGTACATTAAAAGTACCTATACTTATAAAATAAAAGAAGAAAAAACTTCAAGTCTCTAGTATTACCGATTTAATGAAAATAAAATGTTCTCTATGTAGGTTGAGTTGTTTGAAACACCTGCGATATAACACACGCATAAATTGCGTTGCCCTAGAATTTCGAAGAATTCGAAACTTGATTTAGTTCCGGATCGCTAATTTTTCTTATTTTTAGGAGATTTTGAGTGCCTCCCAAAACAATAACAAATCCCATAACCTACAAATGTTTTGTTTATGTGGTTTATTGTTTTGTGTGTTTGATTTCCGGATTTTATTGGTATTTGTGGTAGTGTTTTTCATTAGTTTTATGTCTTTTAAATATGGAGGGTAGAGGTAAGGAGAACCGTCTCTGTGTATGAAAAAGTGTCCGTAACAGCGCATCCAATAAGGGTGGCGCTGCGGCACCTTAGGATACTTTTTAAAGAAAGCGCCAAAAGTGATTAGAAGAAGATAGAGAAATAAACAAGGTAAATAGTTGAAGTTTTGTATACGGGTATTTTACTAACTACTTTAGTCATGAAAATTTTTAAATATTTAAACTCAGCACACTTCACTCCGTCTACAATAGCTATGTTCATATTAGATTTTTTTGTACACCAGCGCTACTCTGGCAGATAATTGAAGCTTTATTGTCAGTATACAGCTGGACACTTTTTCAACTCTCCCCCCATACAAGACGGTTCTCCTTACCTCTACCCTCCATACTTTTAAAAGGTAAATAAACAGAAGCACACTTTCTACTATAAAATAACACAGACAACTACTGAAAACTGAACGTGGATGATGTAAATGGACGAGTTCTATACAAGGGAAGTGCTGCCAACATAACGAGCAAAAAAATACTGAAAAGGTTAGTCGCATAAGGAAGTGGTATTTTCGACCAATTTTTGGTTTTTCTTATATATTTTGAGTCCCTCTACCACCCATGCTGTACCCGAAAAGTTTGGAGGTCTTTTTGGTTTGGGGTATTTTGACATTTTTGACGAGTTAACGAAAAACTAATGTCAGCTGTCTGTCAACAGTGTCAATAAATATTTGCTTTGTTTGGCTTTGCTTCTTTTGCTAGTGTTTCTGGTTTTGTGTTCTGGTATTTGGATACTGATTTTTATTCTACCTTTGTTTGTGATTTGTGAGACTCTGATCTGCTTTTATTATTGCAAATATCCTCGAGAAGAGTTAGTCCATCCTCATTTGTATCTTCGTTGTGATTATACTTTACAAATTGCGATGAAGCGTTGTGCATATCAAAATTGTAAAAATAATACAAGAGTTTTGGTTAGAGGACGAAGACGGAATGCCATTAAGTTTATTCCGTTTCCCAAACCCAAGAGATGTCCCAGCAGATGCCTCAAATGGATTGAGTTGTGTGGCAACCAAAATCTGAATTTTGACACAATCAACAAAACCACTTACATATGTAGTGAACATTTTGATAAAAATTGTGTAGATCCAAAACCCTATTGTAATGTAGGGTCTACTGACGCTGAAGTAAATGCAGGGTTGACTCAACCGAGTCTACAAGAACTTCCTACTGTATCAGATATTCCAATGGTTGTTGATGATCAATTTTCTGACAGTTCATCTCCAATTACACCTATTACAAGTATTTTGGAACACAGCTATAGTTCTACCAATAATGTAATGCCGAGTGTAATGCAACCACACACTAAACTGAAAAAAAGGATACCAAATACGAAACAGAAGATTGTACAAGTCTATTCAAAACTTCGCTGTGGACAAAAATACTCCTATCAGGAAAACTATTTTTCATACAAAAACCTGAAAAGAAATACTGCCATGTTTAGATACTTTACTGGACTCAACCCTTCACATTTTGAAGCGCTATACTCATTCTTAGATGAAAATGTAATGAATGACTTAAAATACCAATTCAAATATAAAAGGCAGCTTAGAGTTAGGAAGAATTTCTATTCAAAATTTTCCAATAGAGACAAGTTATGTTTGGTGCTAGTAAGATTGAGACGAGGATACACTTTACAGGAATTGACATTTTTTTGTAATACAAACAAATCATACATATCAGTGATATTTTTTACCTGGGTTCAATTTATGTACCACCAAATCATTGGACTAAGAGGTGATTTATTACTAGCATCTAGAAATATTAAGGACATTCCTTATTGTTTCAAATATTTTGAGGATAAAATTCTTGGGGTTATGGATGCTACCGAGATATCATTGCAAATGGCAAGAAACTTCAGGCAGCAAGGAAATACTTACTCCAGTTACAAGCACACCAACACAATTAAATTTCTAGTTGTAATTGCAGTTAGTGGTGCCATAATATACTGCAGTGAAGGATTTGAAGGCTCTATATCTGATAGTGAACTATTTGCACAGTGTGACATAAGGAACTTTCTGCAAGAAAATGACTGTTTATTAGCAGATAGAGGCTTCCTACTTCAAGATTTAGCGAATGAACTTAAAATTAAAGTGATCACTCCACCATTTCTTTTGAAAAGGGATAAACTGACAGCAGAAGAAGAACGTCTGACTAAGAAAATTGCCAAATCCAGAGTTCATGTTGAACGTGCCATTCGTAGGATTAAATTATATAGAATATTAAGTAACCGTTGTCCTATTACTATGTTACCAATAATATCAAATATTTTCAGTATTGTGTGCTTTCTTGTAAATTTTGAAAAACCTTTGGTTAAATAAAGATTTGTATTTGAAAAATTGTTTGATAACATATTTTGTAGTTTATGCAACTTTTTGGAATATTACCTTACCAAATTAGTGGTAGAAGGGTTTTAAGATAATATATATATATATATATATATATATATAAATATTGATAACACAAAAAAAACATACCAAATCACTGTAGAATTTTATACAATACCAATAATTGAAGGTGTAATTAAAGCATTTTGTTTCTGTTAACACTTTATTTTATTTATCTAGTTAAATTAGAAATACAAAAGATAAAAACATCACTCTATAAACACATGTTAGCTTTTACAAGTTTAATCACAAACAGGATTTAATACACAATTACAAGTTTATCAATTGAAAATTAATAAGTCATTAATGATAGACTGCTACTCTGTACTAAAAATTGTTTAAATATTATATTTAAAGAAAATTCAACTTTTAACCCAAACAGATAGGACTTAGCCCCCGAACAACTTTCATGGCAAACATTTCTGGAACAAATACATTTTCATGAAAATTTTTAGTTTTGTCGATTATAAGCCTTATTGTATCAGAATAGTTTTCACGTTTTACAGGAACTATGAGTATCCCACTTGGATTCCAAATGATCAAATTACAATAATCAATATCAAATATTAATAATGAGACTAATATTTGATAAAGATATGGATGATTTGGCTTTAAAAATATTTTATCATTTATTTTAGACAGGCAGAAATTATTTAATTGGCTTTTTGTGAGAAATGTGTCAAAGTTTACAATATTTTTGCATTTTTCCAAGACTTTTGGACATTTAATTTCAAAAATGTGGTCAATTGACCCATCACTATTCCTAACTAACCCATCTATACTTGTTGCTAAGAAAGGAAAAAGTTTATTAACAACAAGTCCACATTCTTCTATTTTTTGGCTTGCGTTAATGTAAGAATTATATTTTTTTCTTGCAATGGATTCATTTTTTTTTCCATACTGCATCGCAGTAGTACAAACTGGTTTCGTTTGAAGCCATAAATTTTTAAGTAGAAAGTTTTTTTTTGCCTGGACACTTTTTAAACCACAAACAATATGGACATTGGATGATGTTATAAAATAGGTTCTCCAGTATATCCATTTATGACTACCTTGAGGGAAAGAGCCAGGTAATTGAACCAATTGATTGGTATAACCATTTAAAAAAATATTCATATTATCGATAAATATTTTGGTTTGTTTTTGTATTACCTCAAGTTCATTGAGGCTAAATTCAAATTCTTTATATTTAATTGAAAATAATGTTTCAAACATGGTTTCTTCACTCCCGTTTTGAATGTTCACTAAAAAAAGCATTCATGTCAAGATTTCTACAATAATTAGTTGGAAGTGGATTATAAACACATCTTTCTGCAGGTTTATACCGCTTTATGGGATAAATATGAGTAGACACTGGTCCTGGTTCCCTTTTATTGGAGCCTTGTCCCCATTCACATGGCTTACTTGTAGAAGCTACAGGCACATGACCATGTTCTTCTATATACTTTGTTAAAAATAATAATAATGCAGTAATATGGCTGCACTTGCCCATTGCAGACTGTTTGCAATCACATTTACCTTGAACAACAGCTCCAGATATGTTATTTACGCATATTATAACATCATGTTTAATTTTTTTGTCAAATGATGCTTGACATTTACACTTACAATAATAGTAGCATTTAATAAGTGAATCATAAATTTGGCTCAGGTGGTCACTGTCTACATATTGTGAACCTCTTCTAAATGGCTTTACTGTTACTATTGAATTGTTATCCCTTTCAACAACTTCTGGATTTTCGCTTTCAATATTTTCATCCACTATATAAGTAAATATATGGCCTTTATTGAAATACTGAGGCAAGGGGCGTGATGGAAATCTTGACCACTTCAAATTTTCTTGGAATACATCAAACGTACCCTTGTATGAAGTTGGAATTTGAATAATATTTCTCTTCATGTCATACCATTTTCCTTGGTCGATGCCTAGAAACATCTTGTTTATTCCCCCATTATCAATGCAGTCGTTAATTCTGAAAAATTCAAATATAAGAATAATGAAGTAGTTTCAGCAATTCAACATACCTCTTAATAAGTTCATCCTTCGACCCAGTTTGTTTGAGGGATCTGCACTCCAACCACCTTTTCAATTCCTTGACAGAATGGTCCTCCAAACGTACATTTTCTTGTAACATTGCCCCAGGAACATCTGACGGTAAAAGCACTACAGAATCCATGTCTAATAGTAAACTAATACTAGACTAAAGATAGGCTATAGAATTTCTAATAACTCTTCTCGAGGATATTTGCAATAATAAAAGCAGATCAGAGTATCACAAATCACTAACAGATTTAGAATAAAAATTAGTATCCAATATACCAGAAACACAAGCAAGCAAAACCAAGCCAAACGAAACAAAGTAAAGCAGTGTGTTGACAGCTGACAATTGACATTCGTTTTCGGTCAACTGTAAGGTGCAAAATACCCCAAACTAAAAAGACCTCCAAACTTTTCGGGTACAGCATGGGTGGTAGAGGGACTCAAAATATATAAGAAAAACCAAAAATTGGTCGAAAAAACCACTTCCTTATGCGACTAACCTTTTCAGTATTTTTTTGCCCGTTATGTTGGCAGCACTTCCCTTGTATAGAACTCGTCCATTGACAACTGTCAAATTCTTCTAGTCGACTTTCACTGTGTCCTAATCAATTTGGATAGTCAAGTAGGAATTAACAACAGAACGTACTTCGAATCTGACAACAAGGGCTTCTGCCTTGGTTTAATTAAAGCGGTTTATTTAAATTGAAAAAAATTTAAAACTATATTTCATAAATATTTATAACTTTTTGAGATAAATATCGTTATCATGGAAAAAGATATGTTATTCTTAATCTTCCTGATATGAATTCACTTGTTAATTCATACCCATGAAACTAGCCCATTTGTAATTTTTCAATTTACTATAATTTACTTACAATTGTTGAATAACAAACATATATACAGGGTGTCCCGTAAATAAGTACGGTAAATTAGAAGCATGCAGAAGAAAGACAATTTTGTTACCATACTATTTAAATGGAAAGTAGAAATTTTCAATACGGCACTTCTTGAATAAATATGAAAAGTCAATGTTTATTTTATTTATTTATTTACGGTTTTACCATTTTTACAAAATAATGTTCATTCAGTATAAAATAAATCCAGACTACCACCATGTTTATTGGCAGATTTTAAAATTCTTGTTATTGGTTCATTTTGGCCATAATTGGTGGTATGAAATAGAATATTAAATATTAAGTATTACGTGTTCTTCTAGTATTAGTATTATAACATATTAAACGTAATATTTCTGGAATTTGAATACTACAATTTAAAATTCTATGGAGAAAACACAAATCTGCTTCTAAACTTCTATGGTGTAGGGTCGAGGAGATATTAAGTATTGAAAGTATGTCATCATATGTGTATTGTTGCCTATTGAAACCCATTTTGTATGCGCATACTCACAAAAATTTATTTTGTACTTTCTCAATACTTTCAATATCAGTATTATATGAAGGAGACCAAATAAGAGAACCATATTCCAAAACTGATCGCACCAAACTCGCACAGAAAAGGACTTGCTATTTCTAAGTACAAATCCCAATGTCTTTAATGCCTTAGTAGTAGTTTAGTTAATATGATATTTAAATGTTAATTTAGAATCGAAATATTTATTCCTATATCTCTACTATTATTATGTTCCTGTAGAGGTACATTGTTTATGTTGTAACAATAGATGACAAGGTTCCGTGACCTACTGAAAGTAATCTTGAATTTTTTTTTATATTTAATTAAAGCATATCAACTTCACACCAACTGGCTAAGCATTTAAGGTCATCTTGCAACAAAGATGCATCAGCTATGTTATTAACGACTTGAAATATTTTAAGGTCATCAGCAAACATAAGGAATTCACTATTTTTAATTATTGATGATATATCATTAACAAATATATTAAACAAAAGATCCAATGTGGGATCCCTGTGGAACCCCTGAGGTCACTGATATACATTGAGATAAACAATTTCCATATTTTACATACTGACACCTACCAGAAAGAAAACTACTTATCCACTCTAGAATTTTACCTCCAAATCCGTAACTTAGCAATAAGCAAATCATGGTTTACTCTATCAAAGGCTTTAGAGAAATCTGTGTAGATAGAATCAACTTGATCCTTATGTTCCATTTAATTGGCAATAAAATAATTATAAAGTACCAAGTTAGTACTTGTAGATTTAACTTTAGAAAAGCCATGCTGTTGAAAACTAACTAGAGCTTGATATTATAGCTATTCACATCAACATTCTGTTTATAGTTCAAAATTGGTATCTGATTAATTTTAGAATTTGAATAAGTAGTTGATAAAAAGCTACCAAACAAATGAACTATATCCTGACTATTTTTACCTGTACTATCACCATAGAACATACTAGATGGAAGACTGTAAAATTTACTATTTATAAATTTCCAAAAATGTTTAGGATCCGACATAATATTATTTTCGATATCATTCAAATAGTTTTTATAACATTGAGAAGACAGTTGTTTACATTCGTTTCTTAAATAAGAAAATCTCAAATAATCATCCCTTCTACCATACAGTTTATACTGGTTATGTATTTTCTTCCTACTTTCTTTCTACCATGGAACCAAACTGGAAATGAACTGGTTTTAAACTTTTTGAGTGGAATAAAAAAGTCGAAACATGTGTAAATAATATCATAAAATAATGCCAAAATGTGATTGACATCGTGCTCGTAAGATGAAAGTAGCTCCCAGTTAATACAAGCAAAGTAATCATTTAACCCTATATAATTTGCATTCTTATAATCATAATAAAATTCCTCGTAGTTCAACTGATCATTATTTTCAACACAAGGCAATTCCAAAACCATAGCCGAATGGTGTATACTGTTATCAAACAATGAATCAATTTGAATAAATTCATCAACATTATTTAAATTTGTAAATGCCAAGTCTAGAAAAACATTCAGACTGTTGGGTATATTATTAATTTGATACATATTAAAATAACCAAAAGAATAAGATAGATACACCGCAGGATAGTCATCTGGGCATTCCACTATTAAACCCATTAAGTATATTTGAAGAAAGAAATAATGATCGATTCTTTGAAACAGTCTAATACAGATTTATATAAGTATATGAGAAGAAAAACCGTAATTATATTCCTATTGAATTAATAATAATAATATAAACCCCTAATTACAGTGATAAGACCCACACAATGACTAGTATGTATACTTGACCCCACTCCTCCTCCTTTGAAATCATAATAGACAATGTTTTCTGTGACTCTATGAAAGTTGAAATATCTCAATCAAATTTACAAAAGGTGAAATGTTCCAACCTGCTCAATTAATAGCTTAGGTGACTAACTGAAGTGAGACCCGTTCTTACAATGAAAAATATTGAAGATTTAAAATAAAGCCCGCTTACACTTTAATTCATATAAAGCGCACGATTTGTTCCTAAATTATATATTATTGAGATTAATTTAAATTTTAATTGACGAAAATTCACTCGCTTTTGTTCCTCTCTAGGCAATTTTAATTCTTCATACTATGAAGGTCTTATATCTCATATTTTGATAACCATATTTGAAATTTTAATTGGGGTTCCACTTTTTTATATCCTTAATAATAAATCCATTTATAATTTTGATTTCTCTAATTTATATTTTAATTAACCAAAATTTTCCAAATTCAACAACTTTATTTATATCGCAATGCCTCTCGTTTTTTCTTAGATTACCCTTCTATTCAAATTTTAAATTATTTGATAAGTTTATCCAAATTTTGACATAGGTACGTTAATATTATGAATCTGACTTTAACTTCCTTTTTCAATGATGGACAACAAACTTCATTATCTGTATTTGTCTCATAAAAGCTCGATCGCATACAAATATTCGTTTTATTATAATGACACATTGATATTTGAAGAAAATTTGTATCCTTAATTTGTTGCTTCTTAGTTGAACGGTCAATGTCTTTGGAAAATATTTTTCAAAACTTTATAAAGCCTTAGAATAATTATTATTCTGCGATATATATTGGGTAACGCGCTTTATTAAATACGACAATATCACAGGAAACTGTGATAATACTTTATTGTGTCTTGTTGTCAGAATTTGCTTTGCGATTGGAGGTGAAGATGTCGCTAATGCCACTTTTACACTTCCGTTACTGGAAGACATGTATTGATTGTGATTTTGGTGTATTATTCAGTTCGTGATTGGACTTTTAGCTCGCGGACGGAGAACATATACCTTGTACTGATAAGCCGCAAATTCGCCGAAACCGGTCTAAGTTATGTTGTCCCTTCTAATTGCAAACCAGAATGGTTGGTGTTAAATATCTTGTAGATATGCCAACCCCGCTTGACTTTGAAGTGTAATTCAATATCCGTCGGGACCTATAGCCCGGGAAGTAGTTGTTGTTTCTTAGTTGAACGATCAGTGTGGAAAATATTTTTCAAAACTTTATAAAGCGTTAGAATAATTATTATTTTGCGATATCTATTTTAAAAATCTTAATATTCTCTGCAATCTACCCATAAACATAAAATAAACAGTGCTTTATAGGTTGTGTAATGCAAAAGCAATAGCTATTTGTATTACTAGGGAGGAAAGTGCCACTTCTCTTCCCGCAGGAGAAGGGAGGAAAAGGCACTTTACTCCCATGTGATACATATTATTTTTCCTCCTACCCACCTTTTTTGAAAATTTATTTACGACACAAATAGGTAACGAATATAATTAAGAACATAAGAATTATTTATTAAACAAATTTATCAATATATGTTATACAATTAAGTACATAGTATTGTTTAACTATATTTTAGAATTATTTATGTTAATATTGAATGTGCAGTTTTGAGTAGCACTTATATGAACACCATTGGAAGAAGATAGGGTTTGAACAGGAGCTTTAGTATTTGAAATATTTTCGCTTAGCACATTGTATTGGTGGTAACTTCTAGAAGTGCTTGGCTGATTTTGATCAAGTTCAGGTTCTACATTATTTCCCACAATTTGATCAGAAATTTTTCTTTTTTTGTGTAAGATTCTTCTACATAACCTTCTGCGATATTGGTTGATTTCCAACCGCCATGCTGTTTTAGAGCTAGCGTTCACTAACAGAGTTGCTGAAGTTCTGAAACTGTGCCCTGTGTAATGTTTGGCATTTAGAAGATTGAGATATTCTGCAATTTTTTGTGGTATTTTGGATATACTATTTTTGCCAACCACTTGATTGATACATATGCCTGCTTTAAAGCATACCAACAATCGTTTATGCTCAGTTTTAGGACGTAGACAGATATATTTTTAAACGATTTGATCAAAATTTGGGCCGTTACCTGTTGTAGTATTGATAACGAAAGTTCGTTGTTTATACGTTTTTGAAGTGTGGATATTTATGACTAAAATATTGTCTTTCTCTTCAATATCATCCATAGTCATTTTAATATGCTCATCACATCGACATGCTCCAGAAATTCCAATAACAAGGACTACCTATGAATATTTTATATCAAAAATTAAATTATTTGCATGGGATTTCATTTCTTACCTTCATTAAAAAAAAACATCATCGGGGGCTTCCATTAAGAATGTATTTATTTCTTCTCTTGTAAAAGTTTTAGCTTTATATGGTTTGTATCCGGCATTTTGACGTTTTAGAAATGCAATCAACTTTGGATATTTAATATCAACATTGTCCTTCATTTGTATCATTGTGCGTAGCATTGAATATTTAGACCAAGGTGTTGAAGCTTTTAATGATTTTCCTTGTAGTGAAAAATATGCCAGTAAAACATTCTCTGAATATTTATGTATCTTGTTATCTTCAGCCCATTGCTTATATTGTGCATATTGTTTTTTATACCTGTCTCTAGATTTTTGTCGTAGTAAGGTTAATGATGCTATGTTAGCTTGTTCCTTAATATTAGGTGGTGTATTTGGAAATTCAAAATCACTTAAATCGCTCTCCATTTTTCAAAAATTCAACTAAGTTTAATGAATGTAGCGACTTTGCACCTCAAAAGTCAATCGCCGTGTTTACTGTCAGTGAGCCACAGCATACTATGCTTTTCTTATTCTGAACTCAAAAAACGTATATCTAAGATTCCTGAAGTTGAAATTTTTATTGAAGAGCTACGTTGAAGTAGCATTAATGTTTGATTTTTACCAAAAAACAGGATATACAAAATGTTCTAGAAATTATGGAAACAATATGAATATGAATATGAATTTAAAACTTACTTGAAATGAGGGGGAGGAAAAGTACTTTCCTCCCAGGGAAAGTATTTTTCCTCCCTAGGGAGAAAAAGTATGAGTTTCCTCCCTGATTTGAGGGAGGAAAGTGTGTACTTTTTATAGGGGTAGGAGGAAAAATCAGAATACATATATTTATATTCTTTAATTTTTAAACATAAGTGACTGAATTTAAAAATGAATTATTTAAATAAAAGCAAAAACTGTGTAGCCCGCGGCTCTCAATAGCGGACCGACGCTAGCAAATCAGCAAAAATGACATACATTGCTCCACTCTACTTATCGCACTCTAAGACTCCAGCGGAGAAAAGTGTTCACCGTCTTTGTAGACTTCAAAAGAGGATAGGGCAGTTTAAATCATAAACTTCTTTTGTTGAAACGATAAATTTGGTTCTAAATACATTTGAATACTAAAATACTTACAGAATGACAAGTGTCTACTTTAACAATGATCAATTGATAATAGTAAACCACTGTTGAATTTATAATTTCTTCATTTTCAGTTGTGGGATCAAGCAAGACAAGGTGGAGAAGATGCAGAACTAAGGTTCTGTGAATTCAAGGGAATCAGCTTGCCCACAATGAGAGTAACTTGGGAAGCCAAACATCAGCTACAACAAATTTTAAATAACGCAGGATTTCCCGAAGAAACTTTGGCTCCATTACCTATGGAGACTGTTGGTCCAGATCCGAGGCTGGATGTAGTTATGTCTTTGATGTGTTATGGTTTATACCCGAATGTATGTTACCATAAAGAAAAAAGAAAGGTGCGTACATTTTTTCTATGCATGTTTTATTTTTAAAGTTGAAGCCTGCCAATTTCTTGTGAGTATCCAGTACTTATAAATAATGGGTTAGCTTCCTATACACTGAATTTAATGTTACAACCTCCCAAATATGATGTTCTTTATCTGGATATTTTCTAATCTTCGTAATTAGAATAACCATATTCAAAATTAGACTTAATTTCACGGTTCTTGGCATCTCGTCCTAATGTTTAATCCAACAACAATCAAAAACTGTCCAAAACTGGTAGAATAGTCAACCATTACAATCAGTGATTTGCCGCTTAATTATTTATAATTTTTTTGATATCAAAAATTATTACTGAATCCCAGGACTTTTGTTTTTGAATTGGAAAGTATAAACCGCCAGGAAATAAGACACAAGTGTTTTTAAAACTAGATATATTTTTTAATAACATTGTCACCGACAAAAGTAACGGCCAAACGTAACGAGGTGTCAGTGTTTTCATGACTTCCAAGATGAATGTATTCATTACACTTTCGCATAACAAACGTGAATCATATTAGTGATCTACTGGTCTATATACACACGCCAAGTTGGATTAAAAGAACTATAGTAAAGTAGTACGTAGTTTCAGAACCGAGAACGAATCAATGGATCGTCATATTTTCCACGTTTTCACAATTCAGCGCGGGGCTCATATTGTCACTTTATGAATATTGAATTTAGAAAGTGGAAATAAAATTGAGAATTATTAAAACATATTAATTGTACATCTACATCAGATAGGTAATCATACTACAGATTCTGGAGAATGAAAATTATAAAAAGTGCAACGTTATGTATCGTACGTGCGTGTGTTCTTCCCTCTCACTTCGTCCATTGACTGATATTGATTTATTCAGTGGCGTTGGTATTGTCAGTGACCATTGTATTTTCAGTTTTTCTTGGTAAAATAGGTACCGTACGCCGTTTGTACGTTTATGACAGATATGCGTCATGTTTCCTCGCCTTTTACCGATGCCGATAAACTTGCCAAACTATAGGTATGTTAACTGAAAGCTTAGCACGCACAAAAAGCTAATGGTTCTGACAAGAGGAGGAAATGACAGTGCGACTGAATGGCAAATGTGCAAATGAGACGCCACCAACAGAAGATCACGTGAAAGGTTCAGTCTCGAGGCTGATTGGCAATATAAAAAGAGTGGGACTGGAGAATGTAATGTAAATTCAGCGGACCACAGTATATTTGAAATGCTCGCAGTGGAATACGCGGATTGGCTACCTGATGAAATCATGGAAAGAGAAGATTTTTTTTAAATGGAGAACGCGTCAATCTGGCGGTATTTTATAAAATTATGAACAGCATTTTTTCAATTCTAATTATGTGATTGAGAATGTGGGGAATTTTTATCCGACAAAGATCTTGTATTTTTTATGGGCTGGCCGACAATCGGAAAAAATCAATTTTATGACTGATTCAAATTTTACGAACAGCTATCTAAATTTTGCCGGTAATTTTAAATTCGAGTTGTGCAAATACAAAAATGATAGGTAGCTTTAGCAGTCCAAAGTCGCGAGCTTATCGGTTTGATTTTCTGGATAAAATTTATCCTACATTCTTCATTAACCTGACGAATGATGTTCTTAACCTTGATGAGTGAAACATTATCAACCGGGTGTCAAGAAGATGAACGGGATGGAATCCTAACTCTCTTAATATGGAACCTTGTAATAGACCGACTGATAAACAGATTCAAAGAAGAACACTGTGTTGTCTTGGTATATGCGGACGATTTATACTCTATTTCTTAATGTCTGACAGCACAGTAGCCTCATTAAATATTCAAATAGAAATTTATCTTTTACAGAGTGATCCTAAGAATTTTACAAGTAAATACTAAAATTCTAATGCAAAACAAGTAGGTGTCTATTGGTTATCTATACATCCCTGTTTCAGCACAAAATACAATATGGTAATAAAACTGAACAATGCCAGTTAAACGATAAATATTGCGGCAGTGGCGGAGATTACGATATTAGTTTATTCTGCTTATTTAATTAGATTCGGTCGACATTACAGTTGAAATAAAATTCATTCGTTCAGGCCTATTAACAAGTTACATTTTCATTTTTGTTAAATTAAATTAATTAAAGAAGATATAGTTTAATTTTCATAATTCAAATTTATTGACAATGAATTAATGTATGTATGTATATATTTCCATTTTTCCTCTCCCTTAGAAGCCTGTAAATAGTAGATTCACTAACTCCTGTCATATTGGAACATGTCGAAACTATATTTCTAACAGTAGCAGCCGGCATTTGATGTACAACAGCATCATGTACATTTAACACTACAGTCTTCGTTTGTAAGCTAAGCACGCTATTACACTTTACTGGGGTGAAACTTGAAGACATTTTTCACAACACTTATGGAACGTAAGCGACTCTGAGCAAAACAAATTATACAAATTTGGGCGAGACCAAGTTTCACCGTATATACCTGCAAAATTTCTAAGTAATCATTAGGACAATCCCTAGTAGGACCCTATTGTAATGTTTCTTGGAAATTATCAAGTTGTTTTAACTAACCGAATTTAGATTCATATTACCTTCATATATCAGATCGGGCATAAAATTAAATAGTAAATAAATTCCTTAGATGAACGGAGACGCTTATGGTTTACTACCTGACTAGCATCTGTGACCTTTTCGCGTGCTGTCAGACAATAAGAAACAGACTATAGTCATCATATCAAGGCAAATTCAATACCATAGACAGAGAGTGCATTTCACAGGCTCTGACTATAGTAATAAAATGGACGGATGAGGTGTGTTTAAATATAGTTCATCAAAAGGAAAACATAACTCCTTACACGAAAAGAAGGGACCTGAGGGGATTGAGGCCATTATCTTTTCAAGATTCCAATGATGATGGATATTAATCTCTTACAACTCGAGATCAATATGGACCAAGTAATCAGAAACCACATTAATGGATGGCAAGGTGAACTTGTAGCAAAACGTAGGGGCTAAGTCCTTGTATGAAACACTGGAACCACAGTGTAGTGGCTAAATTCTTAATAAAGTATGTCTCTTTGGTGTGATGGACAAAGACGACACAAGAATGCAATGATGATGCTAAGTAAGGGGCAAGTCAGTCTTATTATTGCAGGGTACACCTTGTGATACCGGTAGAAGCAAGGATGGGGTTATTTATGCTACAAAACAGCATGTGCAACAAAATAGTTTGAGAGACACATCCATAAAGAACATCGAAGTGAAGTTATTTTAAACTATGTAAACATAAGGTGTGTTCTTTTTGACTGAGATCTTCAGTTGAAGTGATCTGAGATAAAGTGATGTGAGTAAGCACCAAAAAGAACGAACTACTCAATTGAAACGCGCGATCTGCCGACGCATGCGTGAATAAGAGACATAAAACATATAAATTCGTATCAGCATCTAATAATGTTAGTATATCCATTATTATTTCTCATAAAGTCAATTGATAATTTGTAACAAATGAAAATTAGGTTATGTGTGTTTATTTGTAAACAAAATCAAATATTTCTTCATCCCCTCCACTTTATTTCCGACTCAAGTCCAACTGACACCCCCTTACATCACATTCAGCATCGGTGAAAGGGAAGGAAAAATCTCAGCTCACTTCGAAGTGAGTAAATCAAAAAGAACGCGCACATTACCGATCTGAGCTGAGATTAACTGAGATCTCAGTCAAAAAGAACACACCTATACTACTCTTCTTAAATATGAGGTAGAGAACCTCACAGAAAAGACTGGTAAGAACCAAGTGTACTGACGTTACCATGAGGTGAGACATGTTACACAGACGGGTTAACTTTACGAAAAGTGGGGGATCAGGAGTATACAGTAAAATGAGGAACAACATGTTCCTTCTCAGCAAGAGAACATACCTCTGTATTTCAGGTGGATATATATGCTATCCTGCAATGTGCCAGTATAAATAAATACAGGACTGGCGCTCATATGGTTAACATATCAACTGACAGCAATATAGCCCTTTCGGAATTAAATAGTCGCTAGGTAACATACAGACTGTTAGATCTGGCAGACCGCACTAAAGTAAGAATAGTGTGGGAGCCGGGATATTACAATATTTCTGGAAATTAAAAAGCTGATAAACTCGCGAAAAAGAACTAAGCAATTATATATGTTGCATCAGAACCAATCCTAGGAACTACAATAAAAGTGTCGGAGGACAAATTCATAAATAGGTACAAAACCAACATAGATCTTTATAGTGGATACATGTGTTAAATGGACCCAAGAGTAGTGAATCAGTAGGAATCGGCTTACAAATTATTACGGGCTATCTAATGGGTCCTGTCTCAGTAAAGGATCACCAACATAAAATGGAGTGGTATAACGAAGTTCTCAGCTGCATACTTTGTCACACTGCAATCGAGACCGTAACCCACATCGTATCTGGCTGTGACGCGCTGGACTCAAGAAGACAATTTCCAGAGATGCCAATGCGTCACCTGATACATATCCAATGGACTAATCGTACACTCGGCGGTACGGGTATACCTGGGTGGGTGGACTAAATAAGGAAGTAGAGTACAATAAGCCAACCGGCTGCAGTGTTCTCGGCATGGAGACTATATAGGGAGATCGGACTCCATGTATTCCAATTTCTGGTCATGGTAGAGGACGCCAGCTGAAATCCAATACCAAAAACATCTGACTGCTGAACAATAACAATCATACATGTTTTATTGGATAATAGCTCATTTGTATGTATGTATGTGAGGTAAGTGTGGCAAGACTTAGAGAACAGGAATGAAAAATTGTGTGAGGTTATTTAGCACCAGATCATTTAAATTTGCAAATATACATATTGCAGTATGTGGATGAAATTGCTATGATCCGTCATGATTATCTAAAAATAACAATGAATGAGCTACAAAAACTTTATAACAGAATGGTGAAATGGTTAAACAGTTGTAGGATGATGCCCAATGCTTTTAATATTTTTAATCGCCTTCGGCACTACCAACTACTGTTGCAATAATTTTTAGTTCTTACTTTTATTATTCACTATTATTAGTAATGTTTACAATTTGACTACTGTCATTTATGAAAACTAAGGTTACTGCTTTTGGGTGGTATTGGATTTGCAGTGGCGTCGACGCGGTGAAATATCAAACTGCTCAAATATATGGTTTTGAGGACAGGTTTAATCAATTTTTCCGTATGAGTTCGATCTCCTTATCTAGCATCCATGGTTCCTAAAAAAACTGCGGAGAGCACAATATACCCAGCGTTTTTTATTTAAAATTCACAATCACTGGTGGAATCTGCTGTTGCAATCCTTTAATTTAGCTAGTTTCTATCAGAAATATGATCAATATATTATAACTAAAAATAGTGATATGGTTGAATTAATACCCTTCTTGGTGTGCGTCATTGTTTGTGACGTATATTCGAGTTTTCGGCATGTCGTTTATTTTATTTGCTATTTTGACATATAGCTAACCTTGAATTTGATAAGTAAAATCATCAGGATCATATTCAGCCAACTTCAAAACAGCTATGAAATTAATAATTACTAGGTTCTTTTTCTAACTGAAAATACTCAAGAATTTCCAAAATGCTTATGTTTTTCCGTGTATCCATGCATATTTTTGTATTATTTAAATATATAGGGTTGTCCAAAAAAAACCGGAATTTCCTTTTTTATTGATATTTTTTTTATTTATAGGTCGATTTTATTGATTTCGGTTTTGTTTAAAAGATAATTGATCAAGACACACTACTAATCTAATATTTCGCGTTTTGTTTAAAAAAAAACAAAATGGCGGACAAATCCAAACTTTAAAACTGACTGGAAATTTTTTGTTTCGCACTGTATATGTTTGCGAATTATTTTACGAAAGTTCAGACATTTGTGAATGTAACGAGAGATCAAACATAGAAATCGGTCAAAAATTGTCTGATGTATGGCTAAAAAAAAAACAAAATAGCATACTTGTTTTTTTCGAGCCATACATCAAACAAGTTTTGACCGATTTCTATGTTTGATCTCTCGTTACATTCACAAATGTC